>BMAV01011807.1:0-23180 GCA_019973955.1 Trichonephila inaurata madagascariensis | reverse complement strand
TAAAACTAGGTTTGAGAATGTTTTAACTGTCGTAATACCATGGTAGACAATGAATTCATATGGTCACTTTGAAAAAAAAAATGCCGGATTACAAGAATTAAGCATTAGGAATGTGCACTAACGAAGATCTTGAAATAAAGTTTAGAAATGATGTCAACAATTTTGGCTTTAAAGAGATGTGCACATGTTATTCATTCCATAATATGAAATATCTTGAGAAAGTTTTTAAATGTTTTTCCAATTGAGAAGAAGTTTCCGTGCGCTTGCCAATCTCCAAAACAAAAAAGAAAGAAGAAAAGACTGGACACTATTAACCGAGGAGATATTTAAGGTTAAAACCTGATAAAAGTGATGCCAAATGTGGAAAATTCTTTATTGAATCCCTTAATTCATCCCTCCCACTAAAAGTATTTATTTGTTGCTCAGTTATTTTATGCATTAATTAAATTTTAATTTAATTAATTAACATGTGTTTTTTTAAGTTTTAAACACTATATTTCACTACAGTTAAAAATTTTAATCTTTTAAAGTAAATAGCTCTATACCTGCTGTCAGAAACACATTTAAGTTGATAAATTTGCAAAAATTTAATATTCGGTAAGCAGGGTGTCTATTTCAAACTGAAAAACTTGTCAAGGGGTCTATGAGGCAAAAAAGTTTGGGAACCTCTGGTGTACACTAATCACTCCAGCGACGCTGTCAGGCACGTATCGTTACTGAAGGAGTCAATTTTGAACAGTTATTGTAAACATTATACTCTTCTCAACGACGCTTTCAATAAACACTTTGTCTTTCCTTTCGTATCTTATTTTTTGTGTTTGTGCCTCAACGCGTCATCCATACATTCCTATACAACAGATGATTGTTACAATGTCCTGTACCTGCCATTAAAGTTCGTACCATGAATTCGGGACCACCCTCTATAGAGAGAAATGCGGTTATTAAAGGTGCTTTTTACGATGACTTGGAGCAAAGTTTAATAATAAAATTATTTTTATCCAGACTAGGGGATAGGGTACCCCCTGTCTGCCCAAGTTGAGTTGAGTTTGTTGTTTTATGGCGCAAGAGCCAGTTTTGGCTATACTGCGCCAAACATTCATAGGTCTGTGGTCTGGACGGGAAAAGAAGAAAAGAATTGGGTGACAAGATGGAGGGTCGAAAATAAAAAGGATCACTGGGGTACCCGGGTCAGGGCACCCCCTGTCTGCCCAACTATGGAGCAAAATCAATTGTACAAATTACACATCTGTTTATACTCATTGCTGAAGTTGTAAAACTATAATTTACATGTATTACGTAGTTCTATTTATTTATTCTGTTTTTCACAAAATTCGTTATTAGAGCTCTTTTTCAGTTAAATTCATCGCTGAAGCTGCATTGTCCAACACTTCATTGATCAAGTTCTCAGATTTTGATAAACCCGCAGCTTTTGCAGATTCCTGAAAAGTTGAATGTTACTAAGTCTTCGTATGAGGCAACGCCGTTCTTATTCATTGACTTCAGTCCAAGCAATCGTTGCGATATTTTTCTGCGAGAGGTTGTAATAATGTACAATCGCAAGCGTAAACGAAACCCATGGCTACTAATTCAGCGCGTATGATCTGTGCGAAATCGGGGTTACCAACTTGGCAAGTTATCTTGACCGTTGGCATTGTTGCGATAGTGCGTAATAAATTTATTACAGCATCACGAAATTTTTATATAGAGAGAGAGTGAGAGAGATTTTTTAAAAGTAACAGTGGTACAGTTTTCAAATTCCTTGAAATATGTGGATTGATAATAATCAGGCTGTGTGATTTCTGACCTGATTTTTATAAATTTTAAATTTGACCTTGAATATTTCCTTAACTATTTGAGAAATTTTTGAGCCTACATGCTTTAAGGTATGAGGAGCTGAAATAAACGTATAAAAAATTAGAATATTACAATTCTATTATATTTGATTGCTGTACTTAATAATTCATATTTGTGACAATAATTTTATCTACATTTCATTAACCAAATTGGAGGGGGGGGGGATTATATATCTATCGTTTGGCGTAAAAAGCTTCAAATGTCGAGTGGAATTTCTTTTTCATCGTTAAATGTTTGATACATACTTTTAATATTAGGAGAGATACAGTGTTTAAATCCTATTAATCTAAAAACTTTCAAAAAAATTTCAAGAGTTTTGAAATTTAAATAAAATTTGGAAAAGCACAAGCATATATCTATAAGGAAATGATATATAATGTTATTTGTGTGTTATGCATCTGAAATTTTAAGTAAATTTTAATTATGACTTTTTTTTTAAATTCAAATTCGCAAGCAAGGGACGAACATCTTAAGACTTCTTGAGGCCCTGGGCCTTTACGCAAAAGTAGACCCTGGACCCCTACGCAAAGATAGGCTCGGGTTCCGTACACAAAAGTAGGCTCCACCTATGCCTCATAAAAGTTGATAGTGCATAGCTTACGTTGTCAAATACGCGTAAAAACTCGAAGCAAACAAATGTGTATGACTTACAATCGCACAAATCGGTTCGACCGATTACCACCTTTTGACTGAATGAATAGTGATGGTGTATGGTGATAGGCCTAGGCCAGGGTGGCGAACCTTTATGGGTGAACGTGCCATTTTTTTCAAAAGAAATGTTTAATAAGGTATAGACATGCCGTCAAATAATTTGACTTCAGATTATTGGGAAAAATAATAAAACTAATTACTAACATCTCAAAACTCTTTATTCACTACGAAAAAATATATTTTGCACTGTATAGTACTAAATGTTTTAGTTATACGTGTAATTCAAATTATAAGGGAACATTATAGTAGAACTTTTGATGCTGCAGATTAGATGGCAAACTTAAAATAGATGTTACTTTTAGTAGAATGCATGCTGAGAATTGGAGCCAGCTGTAAAACGGTTTCTAAGCGAGTCTGTAATGTTATTCTTCTCTGAAAATAATTGCTAGCAGGGATATAGATAGATGAAAATGTGGTTATAATAGCAAAGGCGTAGCTACCGCCGTATCAGCTATATCGATGATACGGGGCCCCAACATGCGTAACTACGATACCACTAACAGGGCTTTCTTTTCTAAAATAAGCCCCTGAAGGAGTTTTGATACGGGATCCATTCAGAACTGGCGACGCCAGTGTATAATAGCTTGTGTGAGTCAGCTTCTTCAAACAGTTAAAAGGCTGTTTTCGGTAAAAGTACGAGAGCTGTAACTAAACGCGAAGCACATTTCCAGACAAAAGAATGACCCGATTTCTTACTTTCTTTTTTGTTTTAATACTTGAAGGCAAAGTCCATTTAACTTACGGTATAGGATAAAAAATGCGAAACACATTTTATACCAGAAAAAAGGAATTAACTCGGTTAAAAATGGGAAGTATAATAAAAAATGCTGCTCTAAAGCATAGTGAAGCCAGAATATCATATTAATTTTTAATTTCTTTTATATCTGAAAAAATGTTCCAAATTCGGGTCCTATTCTTTAACCGAAAACAGCCTTAAATGTATCTGAAATCGAATGCCAGGTTTCTAAACCTTCATTACTGGCATTTTTACTATACATCAATTCCAACTTTTTCCCTCTTTCAATATAAATTTTTGGATCCATATTGAACTAGACTGGAAATTCAATAAGAGTTGCATTTCAAATTTTTCAATTTCCAATCAGTCGAACTGGGACAAGTTTAGTTCATCAAATGAAGTTACATCAGGGTACATAATAAACTGGAACGTTTCCGATAATTATTTAAACTGAGAGCATGACGCTAAAAATTCTTTGATCGAAGAATCAATTATGGAAATAAATTCTATCTTTTTCTTCATCTGGTTTCTCATGTATATCTAAATCTTTGATATTTTTTTCAAGACTGGGAAGTATACTTGTAGTTTCTTGTAATAATATCGTTATTGAAAACATACAGTTTAGCGTCAAAAGCGCGAATGAGATCCCTCATGACGATTACTTCATAGTGAACTTTGTTATTTTGAACCAAAATGCAAACCATTTTGATCGGTGGCGTGCCCAAAATATTGTGTCGCGTGCCATCAATGGCACGTGTGCCACTGGTTCGCCATCCCTGGCCTAGGCCTATAACATGAAGAATGGTTATCACATGTAGCCAGTTGACATATTGTCCGAAATGCTAAGTTTTTCGGAGAATACCACCGGAAAAAAGCATTTGACCGTTGAAATTATTCAAACTATGATCTTATTAAGAGATCGAGACGAGGTTCCCATTGAGGCCGAGGCCCTGGAATTGGGCCCAGTTGGCCCATGCCTTAAGACGTCCTTGTACTCAAGTATAATTTTGAATAAATATTTTTTAAACAGTAAAAATTGTTCTTATTTAAAAATAACACAATTAATTCATTAAGAATTAATTGTATTAATTCATTATTTTATTATTATTCATTATTAATTAATTTATTATTTCATTGTGTTATTATTCCAAAAAATTCTTGTTGCAAAACTGACAGAAATGTGTATGATTTGTGTTTTTACTACACTCTTGACAAATTTTTCCCAATCTTTGGTCTAAGGATCGTGGCGACATCTAGAATGATCTTCGTAAGTTAGAATTGAATTTTTACTCTTTGTAAGTCTAGTGTTTCAAGAATAAAGCTTTCTTTCACTTAGAGTTTCTACTTTAAAAAAAATTAAAAAAAAAAAAAAGAAGAAGAAGAAAAAAAAAAGAAGAAACAGATATTTCTATTACAAAATTTTTTTTAAAACTATATATCTGTGAATATCTTCAATTTAATTAAAATGATATAAGATTCTTATGCAGCAGGTGGACTTTTATGGAAATTAATAATTTTTACTTGCAATTGTTGGGAAAATAATAAAACTAAGTACTAAAAACACAAAACTATATTTACTACGAAAAAATACCTTTTGCACTGTATAGGTGTAAATTTTTTTGTTTTACGTGTAATTCAAATTAAAGTAACATTAGGGCGATTTTTGTTGTTGCAGATTGTGTGGATGACAAATAACTTATATTAGACTGCAAAACGTATCTTTTAGTAGAATGCATGCTGAATTCTTATAATCTGCAAATAATTTATAAGCAATTAATTATTTTTGCTGTGGTTAACTTTTTTGAAGAGAGGATTTGTGATTTGTTTCAAAATGCCATTTTACAGACGATGCTCTTTATACCACTGTCCCAGAACATAGAACACACCCCGCTTTCTTGCTCTTTTACTAATAATGCCATATTTCTAGATTCTCCAAGTTTGAAATTCTCTATTGCACTTACTATCTTTCACTTTTTGTTCTTTTGCTGAACTAGCCATGTTAAACAACAGTTGAAAATCGTAAATATAACACAGGTAAACTTTAAAAAATAGTTGTGTCAATGAAATTGACTGTGCTATGCGTAGACAGATTTTACATCATAAGAAATTGTAGTCTACGACGTAACTTAGGCAAGACAATAACGAACGTGCTTCAGGCTACCCGGTGACCGATCACTCGTGTTTGTTCGTTATATTGAAATTTTGAAATAAAATGCAAACCTATTTTGATCACTGGCGTACCAAAAATATTGTGTCACAGGGGCCATCGATGGCACGCGTACCACTGGTTCGCCATCCCTGTTGTTGTACAGAAAAGTTTTGATACTTTTATAATCTTGTATTTGAAAGTTGCTGTAATGAATTTCACATCTTTATTTAAGTATAATTTTTGACATTAAAATCCGCTCTTGTAGGTCTTTGTTACATAGTTTTTAATACTCAAATTAAGTTTAATTTTGATTTAAAACTGAATGAAATGTCCACACAAAATAAAATCCTCGTCAAATAAAACAAATTTTTTTTTTTAAATTTTTCCCCCTTGTAAATATTTGATGAAAGAAAAGCTAACTCAGTATTCTCTTCAAATACCTTGAAAATTTCATAATATAGTAATAAGAGGACCTTATGAAATTAACAAAGAGTTTAATTGATATTTTTAGTATTAATTAGGTTTTCATTACAATCATAGTAACAAAGAATTTTATACATAAAGAATGTTTCAATTTACACATTTTACTGTTTTAAATACTTTCGAAAATTAGTTTGATAATTAGCTTGCAATTCACAAAGCAATAAGAGGATTATTGACAACGGACAACGTTTGAAATACTAGAACCACTCTCCAAACTTCCACACTGAGCAAACGCGAGGACTTTCAATCACCACAGACTTAAGACAATTTCTCAACACGCCGGGTCTTCCGTGTTACAAGGAGGACTCGAACACATGATTCGACTCTCGACTTTCAAATAGTCTTTTGGGGAATTTCGAATGCATACCTACTTCATGAGCGTAAAGCACAAATGAGTTAATGCTGCGCCACTATGCATACAAAGATGTCAAATAGTGTCAGGGAGAAACTCTATGATTAACATCAATCACAGTGGCGCCAAAAGGGGTCCTGGGGTGGCCCCCCGCCTTGAAAATTTCCTGTGTGCGCTACTGATCAATCGTCATTATTATTACAACGTCTGACGATAAAGCTCGGTGAATAATCCTGTAACATTAACGTAGATGAGTATTCATAAAGTATTATCTAAAAAGTTGATTTCCTTGCCGAAATTTTTTCTTTTTTTTATTATTGTAACCTACAGTCACATGACAAGGTCGAAACCTCACCCATTCAATACATTCGCCATTCTCCACATTTAACCCTTCTGGATGGCCCCTTATGGCCAATTCAGAAAATACACCTGGTAATTTTGAACCACGGTTATACGACGAGGTTGACACGGCTAGCTGCTCTATCTCCAAGTTTACACTGCAACAAAATTTAGGTCGTCGAGACACTACTTATTTTACGTGATTCTGTGTTTACTTGAAATTATATAAGATTCCAGTCTGTTAGAAAATAAATCAAAATAATGGAAAGTTTTAAAGCATTTGTGAGATCATTATCTTTGTTGTGTGGTCCTAGTACTATTTCTTCATTAATAGATTTGAACGAAGAAAAATGTACCACATAATTTTAATTTAGCCGTGGATGAGCCATTCTTTATATTTCATTTATGATTTTTTCATTTCACTGAAAAATCTTTGCACGATATTATACAATCTCTGACAATAAAGTTCGGCGAATATTTCTGTAACATTAACGTAGATGAAATATTAACAAAAATTACCTTACTGTCCTTAGAAACAGCCACTTCCCATAACTATGCACCTGTGAGATCTGATATACATGTCCTGGAAACTTTGCAAGAAGATTTGTTTTTGGATGGAATTCAAAAGCCTCGTCACGTTTCGTTGGAAGTTAGAAATATCGTCAATATCGATAAAACGTTTTTCTCATCCCTAAATTCGGGTAACGATTTATCGCACGGATTCACTGTTAATCTGCAGTTCATAAGCTATTATACGCACAGTTAACTGACGATCTTTAGTGATTAATTTCCTCACTTTCTCAATGTTTTTTTCACTGACGGAGTCGACAGTCTTCTGCTGTGGAGATTGTACGAAACACTTCCCCTGCTTTTCGAAAGCGGGTGAACCACTCGTACACACACTTCATGGACAGGGCTTGGTCTTCATAAACACGTACCAGCATCGCATAAGTTTACTTTTGGTGTCTTTTTCCATGCTTAAAATAAAATTTTAAACTGATCTTTTGTTCGTTTATTTTCCTGATCTTGGTTAAGAACCAACGTACTAAGCAAACATTTTGTAAAACAAGTCTTACACGGAACACAAATAAGTCTTAACTGAACAACGTGGAGGCAGAGGGTCAACACCTGCCGCTACGCATATGCAGCATTTTGTTTTGCCTGCGTTGCCAGATCAGCCGTTCTGACTTTATTCACCGAACTTTATTGTCAGAGGTGTTTTGTTTTTCTTATTGAAAACATTTATAACTCCGAGCACCACAAAGTATCACACGGGGGCTTACATAGAAGTAAGCGTGAAGCACACATCACAAAGAAAAGAAGGATTACAACACCAACATCCATGCTTACCCGGGATTCGAACTCAGCCCCTACGGCACCGCAGTCAGAGTCACTAAATACTATACCAGATGGGCGGCTATTGTCAAAGATTATATTAATTATTTCATATAATTTGAGAGTATTCGAAATGGACCTTAATTAATCAGTTCCAAATTTGTACACATAAAAAAGTTTGAATAATTAATCAAACTAACATTTACTACTAAATACATGTTTTACATATTTATATCATTCGGTTGTAATTATTCTACAGTGATTTTACATACGACATGCAGGTTTTACAACATTAATTTGCGCATTAATGTCGAAATTCCACGCAATAGCTTATATGATCAAAGAATAATTATGCCAGGACAGAAGAGAGAGAGAGAGAAAAATTACTTCTTACATTTGCGAAAAAACGTTCCAGCTGAAAATGCACATTTGCACTGACCGTCCCTCCACAGAACCTTTGTAAAATGCACATTTGACCGCCGGCCCTGAGATGTGTCTGTGAAGAATGCATATTTGCACTGCCCGTCGCGAAGGGGTTAAAAACAGGAGACATCAATTTCAAGATTTTTCCTATACCACGAACTGATTTCCCTTCTTTCCAATGACTTATTACGAGATTTTGCACACCAACCAATGTATCTTGGTTTCTTGCCATTTTCCCTATAAATAATCTTATTTGTTGAAACTTTTATGTTTAAACTTCTAGTCTAAAAAAGTGGCGTGAAATTAATTCTATTGATGCGCTGTATTTTGTTAAATGTCTCATTTCAAAAGTGTCCCAATACTTTTTTGACTCCAGTGTACCTTTGAATTATGTTTGAAAAGCTAGATAAAATTATAATTCTATAATACTAATAAAGTTTTCCTTATATACTGTACACCAAATGTTAAAATATTATTTAATTCATTTTGTTTTTGTTGTAATGTGATAAATATTTTTATAAATGACTTTACAGTTATGCATGCCAAGTGTCCCAATACTTTTTTGAGTGACTGTATGTAATGTGTATTAAGGAAAAAATGCGAATCTTGAAATCACGAAAAAAAGTTTAATTAGTTGAATAAGTAGATTTTGTATTATGCGTACGATGCATCCGATATGTATACAGCTGTTCAAAAACTAAGAAACATGACTCCATGACTTCAGCGGAGTGTTTAAAAAAACGTTTTTCGAGTTGTGATTGTATGATTTTCAAACACAAAAACCAGTTCATCTACTTTTTACCAAAGTTGAAATAACCATAAAAACTCGGTTTCCTCGAATAACGGGAATTTAAGTACCGTATAATCCTGCGTATAACTCGCACTTTCATCACGAAGAACAAGATCCAAACTTGCGGTTGCGAATTTTACGCCAGATACAAAAAGATTGCTTTGAAAATAAAGAGATGATGAGCATATAAAAATTAGATTTCGACGTATGCATTTGACCTCCTTTTGCAGATGTTTTTTCACCTTTAACACATCCACATGTTCCACTATCGTTTTAAGTTTGCTTTGATTGATTGCTATTGATACACACATCAAAAGGCTGAATTAATGGCGTACATCCTCCAGGAATAATTGCCTAGTGCAGTGGTTCTTGAACTTTCAACCCTCCCCATCTATCAGGACTTGGGGCCCCCAAAAACTTTTGACCCCTTCTTGACTTTTAACCACTTCATAGGTTGAACATTAATAGGGATCAATAAGTAACAATACCTGGAATAATACATTTCATGAACCTTTTTTGGAAAATTTACACCAACAACCTCGGCTTTCAAGATAAAAATCACCAATTTCTGTAATATGCGGCCTATTTGATGATGTGAAACCTTTCTTCCAAAAATTTTTTTATAATAGCACGATGCTTCAAAAAAAAAAAAAAAAAAAAAAAAAATCCTTAAGCAGGATTTTAAAAATGCATCCTTTTTCATAAGGATTAATCATTTAACCTTATTTAACGAAGGCTGGCTAATGGCATGGGCGACCCGGAGAAACAGGCAAAAACCTCTAATTTTCCGACGTCGTCGTTTGTTTGCTTTCTTCAAAAATTTTATTCAATCTTCAAAAATCATCCAAAATTAGCTAAAATCTTTTCATTCGAATTTTCAAACCCAGTTAATTTTTCTTTAGATTCCGGATTCTCAAAAATCTTTTGGAATCAACAGACTGACAAACTTGCAAGATTGATAACGGAATCAAATGTTTATTATTGACTGGATTGCCCCTGAAGATATCAATACTAACAATTTCCGAAAAAGAACGGGGAAAAACATTGAGGTAATAACAGAAAAAATCGAAACCACAGGAAACGCCCCATCTATAGAAATAATACCCAAAAGGGGCCCAAATAACAAAATCGGAAGAATAAAAAGGTACTTGCATTTTTAGAAAAAATGATTAAAACTCCATGGCTTTTTTCATGAATATAAATTAATGAAATAATTAAAATGTAACACCTGAAAAAGAAAATAACGATTTGAAACATATTCTCTTTAAATTGTGAAAAAAAATATACTTTTCAAAGAAATAATTTTGGGGAAATTTTGTACTGAAGATAGATCCATGCAATAATATCCCCTTTCCCAGAGATTTTTTTGGAACATGCAAAAAGTTAATAAGCAACTTTTAAAATCTTTTTTGCTGAAGATGAAGTTCTTTGATATATATTTTTAAAAAAAAGAAAGGAAAAACATCTTTTATATATAATATATTGATTTTAAGGTTTTAATCCAAAATCCCTTTTTTTACTCCTTATCCCCAAAAAATTTTTAACCCCCCCTGACTCCCCAACACCCCCGGTTGGGGGGATTTAAAAAGGGTTCCCCAAAATCCTAAAAATGCCCCTTTTGTTACTTTTCACGGAAATTTTTTAAAAAAATTTTTTAAAATAAAAACAACAAAATTTAATTAAAAAAATTGCAAAAAAACTAAAAAGTAAATAAATACTGTATAACAGATTAGTTTAAATTTTCGGGAAAAAAAATTCCATATTTCTTTTACAAAAAGCCTTGGGTTTTACCAGGTGTAATAATTAAATTCTACAGTCTGAATTCCGGTGCTACGCTTTCTAGGCGGTTTTCATACATATTTTTAAGATAAAAAAAAGTTGAAAATGTTCTTTCACATAAAAAAAAATGGTTTTTAAAAAACCCCCAAAATTTTGGGAGGGGGAATTATTCTTGTAAACCAATTTCAAAGCCCCGCCTGAGGAAATTTGTAGCAGCTGCTGTTCTACTGATTTGAGACCATCTTATTTACACACATCTACTGCAAATGGATCTCTAATCCTATTAATTTGGTTATGAAGTTGCAAACAATAAAAATTGAACTACACTGGTGTACAAAATTAAGAGAATTTTTAGATATTGTCCATTAGCGGGTCCTTGGTTTTCTCCAGTATATTCTCGCCTTACTTTCATATACAGAGAACCAGATTCCCTCTACCTGTCCTCCAATGCCCGAGAAATCGACCATTACAACAGCGGAGGCTTGATCGTTTGGCAGGTGTCACTTTGGATGACCGCACATACCGCTATGTCTTTGCAAGAGGCACTGTAACTGCTGTGAGAGTCTAGGGGCCCTATGTTCTCCTTGTCACGGATGCAGTTGGCCCTGATTTTATTTTAATGGATGACAACGCAGGGCACATAGAGCTCATCTGGTGGACGAATTTTTGGGAAGTGAGGATTTTTGCCGAATGGATTGTTCAGTTAGAACTCCTGACTTCATCCGTATGGAGCATGCCTGGGACTTTCTGGAGAGGGCAACTGCAACTCGCAAATCCCCTCCGAGAACCATCCAAGGCCTGAAAACAGAGTTGCTGAACGAGTGGGATGAATTGCCAAAGGAACTCATAAATTCTCTTTATTTCCGATATAAAATTACAGTGTGAGATTATTTATCTGAAAGAGGGACCATACACCCTATTAATAATTTTTTTTTCTTGTTATATTTGCAACTGCTGTTTCATACGTTCCGATTTCAGTGAGTGTTACACATGAACATACGTGTGTATTTTAACTGTTGAATGGTTATTTTTTTGCTTTATATCAGCCCTGTATACATACCAAATTTCATTAAAATCTTTTAAGTAGTTTTGGAGATAATTGACAAAATCTAAAAATTCTCTTAATTTTGTACACCAGTGTAGTATTTTTGATCGAAACACATGTTGTAGTAGAGTTTTTCATTGGGGGTAATTTAGTGATTTAGTCTTGGATGGCATACCTTTCAATTTTTCTACTGGGCCTTTCAGAGTTTGTAAAAGAGGGAAATTTTGACATGAAAAGAGCAACCTTCACGGATTCCTTAGAAAATCACTGGAGACCCCCGGGGTCCACAGACTACATTTTAAGAACCACTGGCCTAGTGTGTGTTGTACTCTGTCAACAAATATTGCTTATTATTGGTCAGATGAGATTTGTGTAAGTCACAAAATAAATGACTTTCTGGATTCTTTAATACATCTTGAAGCTTTAGCTAAACATTTTTAGCAATTTTACACCGTTTTAGTCCATCCATCTTTTTCGTGCACATGAATGAAAATGACTTCCGGTAAATTAGATTTCGGTGTCGGTTTTCTATTAAGTACAACTATGAATAGAGAAACCCCGAGTACTTTTCCCCAGGTATCTTAAAAAAAAGGTGCCCCTTTTATGAAAGAGGTAGGATTAAAAAGTTTCCCGGATTAAACGGTAAAATTTGGCGTAAAATGTTTCCCAAATTTTTAAACCCCCTTTTCTTTGCGCCCCCTTCCATACAAATAATGAACCGAATTAAAGATACTTTTATTTTTACAAAACTAAAATTTCCCGACATTAACCTTTTTTGGTCACCGGTGTATATAAACCCAAAGTCAAACCTTTAAATTCCCCCAGACGTATAAAACCGCCCTTTTCGAAAAATAATTTTTCCCCGTGCACCGCAAACCAAAAAAAAAATTCCCCAAGGTTTTTTCCGAATGAAAATAAAAGGACGGGGGATGGGGACAGTGTTTGCGAAGAATTTACTTTTTCATAGAATTTGCTTATTGTTAATTGCCCCAATACCCCCAACCCCCTAGGGGCGGTTTGGGGAAATCGCGTAACTTTAAATCGCCAGTAAAGAAACAAAATTTTAAAAACCGTACAAATGATCAAGATACGTGTTAATTTGGAAAACCCATGGGGCCACTGGTAATAATAAATCCCTTTTCTTAACATAGTAAAAGTTAAATAAATTGAAAACATTCTGTAGTACTGATACATTTATAAGTGTATTATGTCAGTGTAAATGTGAATTTTATTTTTTTTTTAAACAAAAATTTTTTTTGTTTACTTTCAATAAGTAAAAAATTTTTTTTGAAATAATCTTTTTTTTTCGATTTTTCCCCTTTTCGAAAAGTTATCACCCCCCCAGAGGGGTGAAACCCCCACAGTTTGAAAAAACGCTTCAGTAGAGAGACTCAAACAACGTTTTTTGTGTTACCGCGTTTCCCCTTTTCGAAAAGAGATTTGTCCCAAACCGATCGGTGATTGCAAAAGGCAAGTTTTGTTGTTAGCTGTGTATGACAAAGTGGAAAGGGACATTTGTCATAATTAAAGGGGTTTCCAAACCCCCGAGAGGTTGGACTTCTGCTCATTTTAGAGTCTTTACGGCATGCATGAGCTTATGTTGGGGTTATTCCTCCCCGGGTTTCCACACGGAAGGTTGTATTTTTGTGGAGGGTTTAGAAAACCCGGGGTTTGGGAAAAGACGTTTGTAGAGCCACCGCGAAGTGGGTTTAAGCATATGTACTGCAGCGATGCATTATCATGAACGCCAACTTTTGAGTGGCATTGACATTTCAGGGTAGGCAGGGAAAGTGTCGAAGACGACGGGCACTCTGAATGTCCGTAGGCTTTCCACGCCGCTGAAAATATTGGAAGGTATTTTCACTTAATATTGTGCTTCTGTGATATATATATATATATAGAAATATTTTTTATTAATTGTAATTTTTTAATGTTTTTAAAGATCTATCCAAGATCCTTCAACTAATCCGCTTGAGAAATCGTTGGGCTATCACAATTCGCGTTATTCACAACCAACCCTTCGGAAGAAGAAAATATCGACTTATTATATATAGTCGAAGTTTTCTAGCTTGAATAGAGAGTAGGAGAGGAGACATACTTGAATCAGGTGAGATTGCTAATGAAAAATATCGTATTTGAATAATTGGGAAATTTATTAAAAGTTTTAAAATTTACGATTGTTCACTGAGAATAAAATTTATATTACATTAAATCGGATGATAGGTTAAACCTTTTTTTAAAATAAGAATCAAGTTTGATAGTCTCCTAATCGTTCGCGTATTTCCGTCGTTGTTCCACTTCCGCGGTTGGTATCGGGACCCTTTTTCTTACGAAATTTAATTGAGTTGTGTCTTTTTATTGTTGATAAATAAAAAAGGGAAAAGGGAAACCCTGTTGAGTGTTTCTTCCCTTTCCCCCACATATCTAGGTGTCCAAGAGGGGAGGTGGGGAACCTCTCACAAAGTAACTAAAAAAAAAATTTTCTTTGTTGACCTAAAGGAAATTTTAAATTTTTTTTTATACTTATTACTTGTTTATTCACTGTAATTATGTATTTTGAAATACTATTTACAAGTTTTAAGTCCATTCGGTTTCTAAATAAAGCGTTTGGATAGATTCTTTGGTAGCTGTTTCCAGAGAAGGCTTACTAACGAATAAAACTTTAAGTTACCCAAACATGTGTATGTTCCAAATTTACTTGCTTTACTTTTATGCTTCCAAAGTATTTTTAAAAATGCATATATTTACCTCAGTGTGGTGTCCACATATAAGGGAGGGAGGTGTTTTTTCATTTTTAAAAAAAACACGTAATGAAACTGATAAGTTATGATCTTTTATCCAAAAATTAAAAATTTCTTAGAGTATAAAAAGGGCTTTAACCCCTAAAGCCCACTCTTGTGTATCTGACTGAATTACTTAAACAACACCAAACAAGAAAGAGTAAATATTATTAAGCGGAAATAATTATTACTGAGAGAGAGATAATCTTTTTCTTGATAGTCGAAAAAATAACTAAATACCAACTTCTCGTATTTAAATACATTTCACATTCTTATGTGCTTCCTTCCTCAAAATCCTTTAACCCATTAACTGCTGATTAAAAGTTACTCTATTCGCTCCCCAGTGCCAACGTTTTTCACATAGGCTCGCGTATGCGGTGTGTTGGGGCGGGGAGAAAAGACATAGGTAAGCAAATCCTTCTTTGAAATAACTAAATCCTTCGCAAATAGTGTATAAGTCCTTTTATAGCATTCCAAAGCCTTCGAAATAGTGTAAAAGGCCTTTTATTGCACCCCAAAACCTTCGAAATAGTTTTACTGATGGAAGTACAAAGAAAAAATGTAGGATTTTTGGAATGACGTATATATACGTCAGGAGCAGTTAATGCACCGTCTGTGTGAGACATATATATACACCGGCGGCAGTTAAAGCTTTAAAACCTTTATATGAAGTGTCGAATGAATTAAAAATGGAATTTGACTTTTAAAACAAATATTATGAAATATCAAAATAACAAATGCAATTATAATTTCTAATTCACATTGTCTATACCATCATGTTCAGATATTTTACATATGGGAGATTACAAGTGCACACGTATAACTTACTTCAAGTGGTGGTAGTCATGCGCTTCCGGAGAAAAGAGAAACGGGAAATGGTACCCTGAATGAGAATTCAAGGTATTCATTGTAGCCGCTAAGAACCATATCCAGGCTGTGAATGGGTGGCTTCCCAGCAAAGAAGGCCCCAAGAGTACAGGGAATAAATTGCAAAAGCAATACTCTATTGGATGGCAGTAGGTAGCGGTAATGGCTATGGGAGCAGTCCATTCATGGTGTTGCTTGTGGATGTACTTGTACAGGCGGGGGTGATGCAGGAGTCTAGGTTAAATAAAAAAATTACAGAGAAATACTGTTATATAACGTTATTATAGAAGTATTTGAACTATGAGCATCTAATGAAAAGTATACCACTCTAGATCTAATGCTCTCATTTGCACATACACACACGAAAAAATATGAAGAAATCGTATGTGTATGAGATTAAATTAAATACAACATGAAAAGGAACCATTATTCTGTTTCAAGTAAACTGCTGTTTGTAAAAAATGCAACACCATGAAGGAATCATCAGAATTAAATGAAATTTAATTCACAAACGACTTGTATTAGTACAAATAAATGACGAAGTTTTCAAAGCAAAAAAACAATATTAAGTGTCCAAAATCAGTATTTGGTGTAGCCACCATGCGCTGCAATAAATGCTGCTATACGACGTGGCATAGAGTCAAGCAGATATTGAATGTCTGCTTGTGGAAGAGAATAGCATATTGCTTGTATGCGCAGCAAAAGTTCGTCTTTTGAAGCTGCTGGAAGCGGATCACGAGCGAGGTGCCGACCAACCAAATCCCACACGTACTCAATAGGCGACATATCCGTCGAATAAGCAGGCCAAGGAAGAAGATGTATGTGTTGGGCTCAACAGAAGTCTCGAACAGTCTTTGCAACATGTGGGCGTACATTATCTCTGCTGAAAGATAGCTCAGGGATGCCTTGACGGAAGGGAACGACTTCGGGCTATAGCACTTCACGGACGTACCTGTTGCTATTGAGATTACCCTCAATTTTTAGCAAATTAGATCATCCATGATACGAAATCGCACCCCAAATCATAACTCTGGGTGTTGGGCCACTATGTTGCTCGATAACACACTTTGGAGGGCAGCGTTCACCGGCATAGCGTCTAACACGAATGAGGCCATCCCGGTCCCACAAATTGAAGCGTGATTCATCTGAAAAGACAACTTGGTGCCATCAGCTTGCCAGGCTCTGTGCTCATGAACCAATAGCACATACGCAGCCATCAATGGTTTCCCGTGGGGGAGGGGGGATCCTATATAAAGGCACCTTTCCACGTAATCCCCGGTGCAGCAGGTGTCGACGAATTGAGAAAGCCGACATTAGTATACCTGTAGCAGTAGCCCAACGTGCTGCCAACTGCCTGGAGGAAGCTGTACGATCATTCACCGCCATGTGGAGCAGGCGTCGATCGTCGCTCGCTGACGTCAACTTCCGTCGTCCACTGCCAGTTTTTCGAGTTGTTCGGTGCTCGCCGGTTCACTACTTTCAAACTCGCATCACTGTGGAACAGTTCCGCTGCACACGAGCTCCTATTGCGCGATAGGAAAATCCTCCTTCTCGAAGGCCAATAACCTTCCCCCGTTCAAACTCCGTAAGCTGTTGGAATTTCTCCTTATTTCGTCGTGGATGCATACATAGGTCTCACTAAACGTTCGCCACTAACAAATAATCATTAACTATTTTAAACGCCTCTCTACAGCCCTCTATTTATACGCTTTCAGCATCAGTTCAGAGGACGCTGCGCATGCCCCGCATGCGCAGTGGCTCTGAAACTTTACTATTTTACGTAACATTCTATAATTGATATTTGCTGCAAAGTTCATTTAATTCTGACTATTCCTTCATGGTGTTGCATTTTTTACAAACAGTAGTGTAATTTCACATTGGAGCAGGGATTCTCAATGTGGTCCAGGAGAACCTTTTGGTGTCCATGGAAGTTCTAAAGGCAATCATAATATCGAGATTTCCACATTGCGTAAAGCCTGACAAGTTAGGTATCTGTCACTGTAACATGTGCTTGATATAGTTTTTCTCCCTTAGAATATCAAAATCCTATTCATTAAACTACAGGCTATTAACGCAATACATTGAGCCCTAAATACGTATATAAATCATGCATTTAAACTTTTTTTAATGTGCTTACCTACATTTAACACCGATTTGTTTACTAAAATGTATTTCGATGATTTCCAACCGATGAGAAGCGCGTATCCCTTTCAATACAAGAGTTTCAGTATTTATAACAGGAGAGATGAAAAACACACAGTTTTAAATAAGATTTAATATAAGATTTTGGCCCTTTTAGGGTATTAGTTCTTCAAGGGGAGGGTATTAAGTTATATGGTTATTAAGTCACCAAGTGAGATATAATAAATCTCACTTGGCGATTTTTTTCCGCTGCGATTTGTTTGGCGACTTTTCTTTTACTTGGCTTTTCTTTCATTTGGCGTTGTATATTTTTTGTGGTAATCTGTGCTAAAACTGTTGACATCCTCAACTGGGTGCTGACTTTTCACCTTTTCGACATATAAAATACAATATTGGAAGGTAACATATTATAGTAAGTCTTTTGGAATTATAAAAGAAGTTGACAGAAATAGGTCATTAATATCCTCAGAGAAATCTCGCCAAAGTTAATCCCTAAGTTATTAATCTCTACCAAATTTCCATACATGAAGGGAAATATTCCTAGAAGTTAAAAAAGGAAAGGGAAATAAAAAAAATCCGAAAAGTAATCGTTTATTTTATTAGTTTAAATTGAATAGGGCATAGAATAAAATAGATAAACACAAATATTGAGAAAAGAGAAAAATGTTTGAAATATAGCTAGAAATAAATGTTTGGGAAATAAACATCCAAATTCGATATAGTTATTTCTATCTAAGTGAAAATTGTCACATTTATCATCCTTAGTTTTAATCATTATAGTCTCTATTCTTTGCAAGTAATTAATTATAGGTATAGAGAGTAAAATTAAATATAGAATAATGCAGAGACCTCTTTTGAGTCTTAGGGCTAATATGAATATATTTGGTATTTACGTATTATACTATAGATCAAATTTGTCTAATTAAAAAACGTCGCCAAATACCGCAATATGTAGCCAAATACTGGAATACTGTTTCCGCGCATGCCCAAATACTATCCACTTCAACCCCTTGCTTGAAAATTATAATATTGAGTATAATTTGTAATATTATATTCTTCTCTTATTTTAGTATGGAAAGACGATTAAAATTCGGGATTTACCTTCCACAAAAAGAACGTATTGGAATATTTTCCATACTCGTGATTTAATACGTAAGTGCTCAAAGGCTTAACGGGCCTAGAAAAATGGCACAATAATAAACATCATGGAAATGCAACACAGCATTTAGATTGATATTTATGCAAATTTATATGGCATTATTTAAATAAAGAAGACTCATTTGCCACGACTTTGAATGCAATTACGCGTTCTGGCAGTCTGAATAATCTCATTTTTTAACTATATTTTTCGTTTATTTCAAGTGTGCATTTTTTTTAATACACAGCATTTAATTCTTCTAAATTTTCGAAAATTTATATGTTAACGTAGTATCACGGATGAATCACACTCGGGAATTGGTTTTCATGAAAGTGTGGAAACGATGTAGCATTTGGTGATGTCTTTTAGCTTGGTAAAATGGGTCGATGGTCAAAGGCGTAGCGAAGAATGTTAGAGCCCTGAAGTAAAGTGAGGTTTTGGGCTCCCTAGAAACCTGTCCTCCCCCCCCCCGTGATGTAAGGGTTGTGGGGGTATACGTTATGCCACTGTCTGTGGTATAACACGAAAGTGTCGAATACTTCTACAAATATAAGTGCTTGAACAATTGTGAAAGAATTCCTTTCATAAATTATGTGCAATTATTACTTATGTTATGAGTGGAGTTAAATGAGTGGAGTAAGGAATTTTTCTAACCTGTGTCCGTAATAGAACCCAGCTTCTTCTATGAGATTATACACGGCAAAGTCGAACACAAAGCGCTGGAACGTTGGAATAGTTTTTCCGGAGTCATATCCACGCCAGATTAGGAAATAATAGTAGCCAAAACCAAATAGAATCCCAAACACGAACTGATTGATAAGAACTTGCATAATAACTTTTAACACTTTATTAATCGGTATCTAGAAAAAGAAAGTATGTCTAAATTTTTTATTTTCGTTCTTGAAAATGGATTCCAACAATGAATTCCTATTTTTCTACGGAAAAGAAGCACCAGTCTAACACAATGTCTCATTAAGGTATCCGACTACGTTCGGAACCGTGATTTTGCAAAAGCGTATAAATGGATAATATTTATGATATTTAATGTTACTTAGATTAGAAAACGTATATAAAACTGTTTTAAGAGTATTATTACAATAAAAAATTATTCAAGTACAAAATATTTTGACAAAAAATGAACTTAAAATGACCCATTTTCAAAATATTCTCCTTTTATGAAAAATGCTTCTAATATAATAATATTTTGTGTGTATACAGGCTTAGACCTCTCTACAAAGGCTCAACTAAAATTTTTGAAATATATAACTTGGAAGTGGATTAATCCATATTTTACTGCAACAGAGGGGAGAAATTTTAAGGAACAAAAGCCGATCAATATTTTAATTAGTAGTAACTCTGAAAATAATGTTAATTTTCCGAAAATCCTATAGTTCAGACTCTCTGGAGAAGTCTTTACTTTATATAAGCATACACACATACAAAATATTACTATTATAGAGGGATTTTTTATAAAAGGAGAACATTTTGAAAAAAGGTTATTCTAAGTTAATTTTTTGCCGAAATATTGTATTTAAATAATTTTTTTTTGTCATAAATTCATTTGTCATGTATTCTAATCTAAGTGACACTAAGTATCATGCAAATTATCCATTTATGCGCTTTTTTAAAATCATGGTTCCAAAACGTAGTCGGTATTTTTAGCCTTTACATAATTTCGGGTGATGTGGATGTTTGGAGAAGAGGTGCCATCTCAGTCGCTTGAACTCGTCGCTTGAATTGATTCATTTTTGTGCCAAAATAGCTTGTATTGCTTCAGAGGACCTATCACGAATTCATGGCCATGTCCGCTCGGTTACTGTGACCACATTTTAACCGTGCTTCTAACTCTACTGTGGCCCCATATACGCATATTTCTGTGTAAAAACATATCTATCTATTACACATTGACACACATTGTTACAGGGTTGATCTTTGATTGGGAAAGCTCTCTTTTATACAAACATGAAAGTTAAAACCCATCCTAGCCGAGAATCTTCACAGTTACTCAGAAGCGTACTTGAGGGTTGCTTAGCAACTCAGGGCTCAGGTGTCGTCCTCGTCATTTAACCGTTCAGAATTGTGAGGTCCATCACCAATACCCCACGTGTTGATTTGTGAATGAGTGAGTGAATATTAACATCACACTGTTTAGCTACACGAGGGCTTTTGGCGACGGACCACGTAATTTTGAACCATGGTCAAGTGACGTGGACGACACCTGAGCTGGCACCCCCCTCCTAACTACCACACCACACCACCGGGAGGACGTTTCAGCTCTGACAGATTTAACGTTCATCGCTGCCCTACACGGCGAGTCTTTAGTGGTACTGGGCTCGAACTCGCAAGGCAAGTCATGATCCGATACCTATACTACTGGCTCGCGGCCATTTCAGATCTGTAGGAAGTATATACACTGGTGGCAAAACTTAAGCACAATGTAAAATTGCGGGTAGCCATGAAATGAAGAAAAGAAGGTCTGGGATCAGTAGAGGAACACGTGTCCCGTAGAAACGCGTGTATGCAATATCAGGGAAAAAAACGTCAGAAGCGATGTGAGCGTACGCAAAACGCGTGGGTGCTTCGCGCGCCTGCTCAACAGTAGAATGAAATGAAGACGGAGACGCACCCAAAATATTCGCTGCGGCCAGTGAGTCAGTTCGTGAAATATGGCTAGAAGAAATCATCTGGATGACTTCACACGTGGAAGAATGATCAAGCTGGAGGAGGGCGTACTGTACCAGTGTAGCTGCAGAGTTCGGGAAACAACAAAGTGTCGTTTCGGCGCACTTGAAAGCGTTCCAAACCACAGGTACCCGCGTTAGAAAGGTTGGTGTGGCCGCCGGAGGACGACAACGCAGGGGATGACCGATATATCATCCTGCAGGCGAAAAATTTCGACAACAGTCAGCAAACGCCATTGCTCAGAAACCTGACAGCAACAGGTCGACAAGTGTAGCGGTTACTGTGGCCAGACGCCTTCACAAAGGGGCCTGTTCACCCGCCGTCCTGAACGCTGCCTCCGTTGAAACATGGCCACCGAAGCCACCGTTTACAGGGGTAGAGAGCACAAAAAATGGACAACTGATCAATGGAGTCGTGTTTCTTTACGGATGAGAGTCGGTTCAGTACCGAAGCGATTCTCAACGCGTTTGATTTGGAGAGAGATCGGGACCCGGTTTTATCCCAGTAACATCAAGGAAAGACATCGTTACGGTGGTCCTGGAGTTCTTGTCTGGGGAGGCATTATGCTGAACGGCGGAACTGAGCTTCCCATTTTCGACAGAGGGTCTGTAACCGGGGATCGCTATTGTGAGGGGTACTTCTTCCCCATCTGCATCTTTCCGAGGTGCCATTGGCCCAGACTTCATCTTTATGGATGACAATGCACTGCCACATCGCACTCTTGCTGTGAGGAGCTGCTGGAAAGTGAAGATATCATTCGAATGGATTGGCCAGCGTGCTCCCAGATTTAAATCCCATCAAACATGTGTGGATGCTTTGGGGAGACGTATTGCCACACGCTCACATCATCCGAGCTCAACCAACAACTCAAACAGGTGTTGATTGAGGAATGGGCACTCCTACCTTAAGAAAATGTGCACCAGCTGGTTCTGAGTATGCGGAGACGGTGCAAAGCAACCATTGTAGTAAGGGGAGGGCATATACCATATTAAGGAACATCTGCTTGTTGTTCTTCCTGTTGGATAGACAATCATGAGTCACGATACTATGCGTTCTAATAAAGCTTGTTTTTGTTTGATTCCATACCGTATGGTTGTATTCCCTTTTCAGCGCTCGATGCTTTCGTCATCCTTTACGTACATAATACTCCATTTCAGAATTTCATGTCTCTCAGATGATTTTTCGTGAAGTTATGGCAATAAACCCACCTGTTGCTTAAGTTTTGCACACCAGTGTATATATAAAGATAAAACGCTCGAGTTTTAATATTCTTTTATTATATTATAATAAATGTTTAAATTGCAAAATAAAATTATTATGTTAATAAAATTTTCAGTTTTAACGAATAGAGGATGAATTTTAGATGGATATGCCTTGTGGAACCCCAGGGTTCCGTAAAACACAGTTTGAAGACCACTGCTATATAGTATCTCCTTTTAAATATCCCTGGTAGGACCTACTTTTGAGTAAGGGTTCAGGGCTTCAAAAAGCTTATGATTTATCTGGATTCAACGCCCCAAAGAGTCTTGACGTCCTGCTTGAAAATGACACTCCTTTTTAATTTTCCAATTCCTT
>BMAV01011806.1:58970-70864 GCA_019973955.1 Trichonephila inaurata madagascariensis | reverse complement strand
AAAAATTTAAAACCTTTTTTTATAGAAAATACTTCACAATAATAATATTTAGCTTCTACAGTCTAAGTTTTCCCCTACAAAGCCTTTACTAAGATTTTTTAAATATTCACATTATTTTCAGAGTTTCATACAAGGGAAATAATAACTCGTGTGTTTATTAAAACTACCAATGTATTAAAACTTGAATAAATTCTCTTCTAGATTATATATTTCCAAACTCCTAGTTTTAGCAATATTTAAGCAAAATATTATAATTATAAAAGCATTTTTCGTAAAAGGATAATGTCCAGAAAATATGTCATTTTCCCTTCGTTTTTTTAAAAATTTCTATTCAATTAAAACACTTTTATATATATATATATATATTCTAGTGACACTAAATATGAAAAAAAGTTATTCATTTATACGCTTTTACAAAAACTCACGGTTCCTAACGTAGTCAGATACCTTATTGTAATTTTTAACTTCCCTCTATTTTAACATTTTAAGCAAAATTTCAGAACCATTCAAATATCTCGAGAAGATTCTAAGAGTATTGTAAATTATATTATTCAATAACATTTTTTTCAGTTCCGTTTTTATTTAATTATTGCACTTTATCTGGTTGTGTCAAGTATCTCTTTTCATTCCTCCCTCTCCAAAACTAAATGCAGAAACATGCTATTTCAAACAGAGAAGAAACAAGAGAAGAAGCAGCCGGATTCTCATCGAGAGACGTACTCTGTGATCTTTCCGCCCATTAGTTCCGCCAAGCGCACTAATCGCTTCCAGATTACCCTTCTTATCACACAATGGAAGAGGTGTCGTCTCTGACCAGATCCTTCACACATTGTTTCAGTGAAAGTGGTCTCGGACAGGGGTCAACCTTTCTTTGTCTGATTGCAGCTGCTGCCTTCTATCGCAAGACACAGATCGGTATCAACTGTGTTGCCTGAAATTGATTCAGTGTTTCAACCATTTCAATAAATGAAGTCATTTTGTGATGATTGTCAGTCGAAGGAGGATTCTTTCTAGGGCAGAATAGGATGAAGGGTTAGGATGAATATTTATTGAAATAAAAATTTCCTGATGAAGAATTACTAGAATAAGTATATGTTAAATCTACTCCTTATGAACAAATATTGGGTAAGATGCAGAAACATAAATAAATAAAAAAAAAAGAAAAAATAGCTTGAATATTTCAAAGGTACATTTAAATTTATTCCAATCTGTAATCAGTCAATTCTGATTATTTTCTTAAATACATTTTGTAGTATTTATGGATCTGAAAAAATAGTTTTAAAAATAAAAAGCTAATCCCTAATACATAGCTTTCGTTTAAATAAGCAATTTACATACTGTTTATTATACCCAATTAAAAATTACTTGTTTACCAAAAACATGTGTTCCACACACATTTATAAATTTTTACCTCCATTAAACTTCTATAATTTTTGAAATAGTTCTCTTAATACCAAGCCATGATATGCAATATTTATAAGCAAAATTTTAAACTTTTGATTTATAATCTCAGTACCCAATTTTCAATTAAAATTATTAAGGTTCTATATGTTTCAGAAATAAACGGTCTCTTTAAACATATTTTACGTTCCTTTAATGAAATATATAGTTAGTTTTTATAGAGAACTTTATGATCTTTCACACTAAACTCTGTATCCTTTTTTAATATATTAAAAATATGACCGAAATCAAAAATACTCTAATTTTTGTTACAAAGCTTCTAAGACCAAAATTGAATTTGTAATTAATAACTTGTGAATTTAAAATTTTAAATGAAAGTAGTTGCGTATTTTACTACATTTATAATCATTTTTGTTAATTATTTTATGTTGAATAAAGTTTTTAAAAACTTCTTTCAATACTTTGAAAACTTGGAAAAAAAGTAAGTGAACAGTTTGAGAGACTAGCAGGATACATGTCTGCCAGTATATGAGGAAGAGGGGGAATCCTCTCCCTCCCTCCTCCCATATAAAAACAGATTTTTAATTTTTAGCATAAACATTACTCCTGGTCACTTTTGTCTACTTGTTTTTTTAAAATATAACCCCCTTCCCCCTCTCCTAAAAAAAGTCTGTATACGCCACTGATCTTCGCATTTATATTTAAGGTATCCGTGATTTTGCAAATGAGTATAAATGGATATTTATGATATTTAGTGTCACTTAGATTAGAAAACGTATATAAAATTGTTTTACCAGTAGTATTACAATAAAAAATTATTTAAGTATAAATTTTTTAAAATATTTTGACGAAAAATGAACATAGAATAACCAATTTTCAAAACATTCTCCTTTTTTGAAAAATGCTTCTATTATAATAATATTTTGTCTGAAAATAGTTCAGACCTCTGTTCAGAGGCTGAACTACAATTTTTGAAATATACAACTTAAAAGTGGATTTATCCATATTTTACTACAACAGAGGGGAGAAAATTTTAAGAAACAAAACGCAGATAATTATTTCAATGGGTAGTAACTCTGAAAATAATGTGAATTTTTCAAAAATCGTTGTTCAGACTATGGAGAAGTCTTTACTTTATCTAAGTACACAAAATATTATTTTTATAGAAGCATTTCTTATAAAAGGAGAAAATTCTGAAAAAAGATTATTCTAAGTTAATTTTTGGCCAAAACATTGTGTTTAAATCTTTTTTGTCATAATGTCCTTAAAACCATTTTATACATGTATTCTAATCTAAGTGGTACTAAATATCGTAAAAAATATCCATTTATGCGCTTTTTTAAAATCAGGGTTTCCCGGGAACGTAGTCTTATATCTTAATATTCAAATGCAACCCAGTTAAATTTTTTATGTTTTTCCTCTGCGGCGACATGTCACATTTTCTCAAAAGGTTTTGTCGCGTTATGTGGGTGGGCCAGCTGCCAGCGGGGCCCCGGGGACCCAAAAGGGGCCGTAAACGAAAGGACCCCCTCGGCCAAAAAAAAATTTTTGGGGGGAAAATTTCCCTTTAGGAAAGTAGATTACGCCCGTTCTGGGAGAGAAAAATTTTTTTATGTTTTCCTGAGATAAGTGGAATTTTTTCCTTCAGTTAGAGAGGATGGAAAGTTTTGGGAAAAGTATTCAATTGTTTGAATTTCATGGATTCCTTTGTTAGAAAAAAACCTCATAAACGTTTCACATTGCTCTCATTTTCATCGATAATGCAAAAAATTTAATTATTAAAAAAAATTTTTTAAAATTAAATTTTTGGGGCAAAACACACTGACACAGAAACCCCGCCAATAAAAATAAATTGAATAATCATTATGAATAATTAGCTGCAATTTTTAACACACTAATTGACTATTTGATATATGCTTTTATTCATTTTTATAATATTTCAACGATGTGATAAGTAAAGAATTTTTTTTAAGTACTAAGAAGTCAAAACAGAAAAACTGAGTCTTAAGCCATTAATTTTTTTTAAGTAGGTTTTATTTCAAAAAAATTGCTTAATACCCCGAAAAAAAGCCAAAGTGGAATTATCAATCGTTTTTTGAATTAACTCTCGTTTGAAGAAAAAAAAAAAACCTTACATTTTTAACCCCTTTTTTCGAAATTATTTAAGAAAACTAAAAGTTTAAAAACTTCTACTTTTCCCAAAAAAGTACAGATTGATGTTTTGTAAATGAAAAAATTTAGAAGGAGGGAATCCATTGTTTTTTTAAAGTCAAGGTTTTAAATCAACAAATATTGATTTATTCAAGATAAACTTTAACCATAAAAGTCTGAAAAGGTTAATCAAAGTCAAAAAAAAATTTAACTTCAGAAAAAACTTTGTTTTTAAAAAAAAAACTTTACAACTTGTAAATTTATGATTGTTTCTCACTTTTTTTTTCCCTAACAAAAAAAAAAAGGTAAGGTTTTTTAAATTTCAATATTTTGCATTTCACGCTATAATTTATAATAGCGTAAAAAAAATACCTGAAGGGTGTTTAGAAAAAAAATACAAATTGCCTGTTTTTAAAAAGACTTTTTGCATTTGAAAAAAAAATTTAAAATTTAAAAAAATCCTTTTTATAACTTATTTGTGTGAATTATTAAAGGGAAAAAATGGTCTAAAAAAAATTTAAAAAGTTTGGTTTTCCACATATATTGTTATTAAGACCAATGTATTGTTTCCTTTTAATTTTTTTTGGGAAATTTTTAAAAAATTAAACATATATTCAGAGTTTTAATTACCGACTTATAAAAATTTTTTGTTTTCTTTTTTAAAAAGGGGCAAATACACCCAAAAAAATTTCCCGTTTTAAGTCGAAAAAAACCTTTTCCTTTACTTTTTATTATTTATATATGGATTATAATAATAAATTAAATAAAAATTATATAGGAATTTAAATTTTTTTTTTGGGAAAGAAACTTTTAAAATTTTATCAAAAAATTTCCATGTTAAGTATAATTAAAAGAATTTTATTTTTATTTTTTGTTTTTTTTTAAAAAATATTTTGCTTTAAAAAAAAAGAGCCCAAAACACTTTGATATTAAATGAAGTTAAAAAAAATCTAAATTTTTAAGAAGTCCATGCATGAAATTTGGCGGGGGTCGTTTTTTTTATTTAGAATGTAAATTTCATATATTTAAAATATTTTTACAATTTAAAAAAGTAAAAAAATAAAAAAGAGATGATTTTATAAATAAATAAATACTTCTATTCATCCGAAAGAAAATGAAAAAGGTAAAATTTTTAAAAGTCAAATAAATTAAATGAGTGTTTATAAAAGTTGTATCTTTTACTCTGCTATAAATTCACAAAAACACGTATAGAACATTGAACATAAAAAACTACTAAATAAAAAAAATTAATTTTTCCCCTTTATTGCTTAGAATTTTTTTTCAGCGGGGTTTCAAGGGCAATAAAAATAATTTTTCCAAAAAATCATTTTATGAAATTTGCATGGTTCCCCCAAAACTGCAAAACAAATCAAAACCTTTTAAATTTTAGAAGAACAATAAAAAACCTAAAAGTTTTCCCTACCATTTCCAGTTGACTCTTTAAGAAGGGGGAAAAAAGGAGTCTAATGAAAAAGGTTTTATAAACATGGATTCCCGAGGCGACTAAGGTCAGCCACGAAATGGCTGGGGATACGCCCCTACTGCGATAGCATCGGAAAGCCAGACGTAATAACGGTCGCCGTTCTAATCACTGTTTCCCCATTACCCCGATCAGTGGAACACCCCCTTTGGGTTCTGATTTTTCCCCCTGACCCCACCTTCGGACGAGGGGAAAAAATTTACGTTTCACTTTCAGCGTTAGTTTTTTTTTCTTTCTAGTTTTCGGTCGTCCACTTTTTTTTTCAGTATTTCTTTCAATTATTTTGCATTATTTTTATTATTAGATTTGATGCCTTGGGAAAAGTCGAAATTTTAAGTGAATAATAAAACCCCGCGTATCTTTTCCAAAACTGTTTTTTTCATTTAAAAATGCTCCCTTTGCATCAATACACCTTTCTCAAAGAGATTTTAACGCATATATTGTCAAGGGTACCAGGATATGCTCAAAAAAAAAATGACAAAAAAAAGACTATTTGTTTTTTTGGAAAATATATCCCTTAAAAAATTTTCCCAAAGGAGTTTTGATTTTTGGGGAAAAATTAATAAAGATATTTTAATCATTCTGTAGAAAAACAAAAAAAAATTCTTTTTTTAGTTCAATTTTTTTTCTGTTTAATTTAAGTTGGATATAACTTCTGAGATCTCATAATACATTTTTATTATCTTTAGGTATCATTTTTTTAAAAAGCATCTCTTAAATATGTAAAATATTTTTGTACATATATAAAAAATACACAAAAAATAGTGAAGTTATCTTTTTAAATAAAAAAAATTTAAAATAGTTTTTTTAAAAAAATTTTAAAAATTTTTAATTTTGAAAAAATTTTTTATTATTTTCTTTACAAATTTTAAAACTATTTTTAAAAAAAACCTTGTACTACTTTGACTAAAAAAACTGTTAATTTTTTGCACAGGAAACCTGTTAGAAATATAAAAAAATTTTGGGAAAAATATAGTGCAATAGTTTTTTTTAAAAATGTTTCTAAAAAACAAAAAGTTTTGGAGAAAAAGGGGAAAAATTAAAAAATTTGTAAACGTTTGTTTTCATGTTTGTTTGTTACTTTTTCAAAATTTTAAGGTTACTTATCAACAAAAATATAATTTGTTATACATTTTAGATTCAGAAAAATTGCACTATTTTTTAAAAAATAAAACTGAAAAATCCATTTTTGGTTTTATGATAATGCCCCGGTTCCCTTTACAGGAAATTTTTATCTTTTAGGGAAAGGAAAAAAGGATTCCCATATTGGGAAATTTTTCATTTTGGGAAACTTATTTTCATCTGTTTAGCCCTGTAAAAAACCCCCTTCTAAATGTTTTTAAAAAAGAAAGATTGTGAAATCTTTTACGCGGCCTTTTTAAATAATTTTCTTGGGGTTTTAACCCTTGGTTTAATTCACAGCCATCCCTCCTATGAAGAAACCTTGATATTTAGATTGATTGGATTTGAATATTAGCCCCACTTCAGCTACACGAGGGTTTTTGGACGGACCACGTAATTTTGAACCATGGTCAAGTGATGGACGACACCGAGCTGACCCTCTCCTAACTACCTTGATATTTAGATTAGTTTGACTATATAAAATCAGAGTTTTGTAGTAAAAGAAGGAGCTAAGAAGCTGTTATATCCGCTACGCAGGTGAGATTGAGTGAAGTTGATTTTCGCAGCTTAAGATTAAGAGTTTGCCACTGTATTAAATTAGCGGATTTGGGGTTTGGTATCAACGATAGATTAGGTTGAGTTAAATTAGTTACTTACCCCTATTTACTTAATAGTCGTTGCTTTCTCCCTTGACATTCACTTAGAGGTTGTTAGTGTGTTTGAGTAAATAAATAATTGTTATTATGGAAGTTTCTAGTTCTGTTTTCGTTCCTCCTACACATTTAGGTAGTCAAAACGGTGAGGGAGCGACTTCAGAGGTAAGTCGCTCACAAGATAGTTGGCGAAAGATACGGTGACTAAGACAGGTGCTGTTAAATTTCATATTTTAATTCACTTAATCTCGCAAAGATTTTGTATGATGCATGCGAAGGGCGTTGTAGCAGAGAAGTAGTGGGCCATGCTGATTAACAACTGATGGGAGAATAATTTTAAATTTTTTCATGCAAATTATTATTGTACTGCAGTTTTATCCAACTTTCAATATTTGCGACCCAATTTTCAAAAAAAATTTTTCTTCTTCCCCCTCCATACAATAACAATGTATTGAATTCAATAATAATGTACTTTGACGTAAAACTACAATACGACTTTAATTGTAAACATTACAAATTATCAAGATAAGTATAAATTTATTATATAATTTTATATATTACAAGCCCATGGAGTCGCTGGTAATTGTTAAACGTGTTCTTAACTTGGCGTTGTTAAAGTAACTATCAAATTCTTGTACAGTACTGATATCTTTTTAAATATATTATATCAGTGTAAATACGTACTTTATTTTTTCATAATGTCAGAATGTATTTAATTTTGCTTCCTTTCAGTAAATTAATAACGTTTTTAAATAATGTCTTATTTTCGAATTTTCGATATGCTCGCCCTCCCCTTCGTTTGGTTATCACGCGCCCCACAGTTTGAGAAACACTGATATACTGACTGTATAATAGATACAATTGAATTCGTTTCCACCTATGCTTTCAGAGCATCATTTTTTCCTAGATGTTTTTGGGTCTTCCACGTGGTTCATTGTGCATAAAGAAATCACTGGAGCGAAATTTTTAAAACCAACTCTGCACTTTTCGATCTTTAACTGTATTTTCCACAAATGCGGGATTTAAATTGCGTGCAAATTTTTCAGTATTAATTATGAAGTTTATACTCATATAATTTTTTGGAAAAAAAAAATAAGGTACGTACTTAGTACCTCACGATAGAAGTGAAAATTTCTGTGTGAGTATTGCATGATTACAAGCAATATCAGATACTTCTTTGCTCGCGGATCTTGATTCAATTAATGGCAATTCATCCACGCGTTCAGCTTTTCGCCGTTTCCAATTTTCATCAGAGCGTTGGAAAATGCTTTGTGTGCTTCCCTCATAAAGTCACTAAATTCATAAAATTTCAAATTGCTCCATTCTGCGTTTTATTTGCTTATAAATCGGAGTTTCTCTAGCTCATTGTAATTACCTCAAATCCTCAATTAATATTACATCTAAGTTTCTAAAATTATTTACAAAATTACCAGTGATTTGCTTAAGACATTGGTTGATTTGCTCTAGCAGCTCTACACCAATCATACTAACCTCATCGATGGTTATCCCTCTGACATAATTAACCAAGGATGTACAACTTCAACACACAGTGGCAACAATTTTAAAAAAAGATATTTTCAAAGCAGTGCAAACAGTTATCTCATTTATTACTACAACTGCTTTTCCTGTTGATGCACAAGTTATGTAGGCATTGCAGCAAGAGCGTAGCTACCTCTGTATCAGCCATATCAATGATACGGGGGCCTCCAAGCTACAGGGGCCCCAACAAGTATAATTACAGTCCCTCTAACAGGGTTCCCATACCTAAAAAAGGGCCCGAAGGAATTTTGATACAGGGCCCTCTCAGAACTAGCTACGCCAGTGCATTGCAGTATCCATCATTATCAAAAACCGATTACATATTTCCATCATCAATTTTATAACAAACGTTTTGCCACTCAAATAATTGTGTCAATGTGTAAACGTAAATAACTAATAGCAATATTTCAATAAAGAAAAAGCAAATAAAATTTAAAGTATTCGACTACGTTCGGAACGGTGATTTTGCAAAAGCGTATAAATGGATAATATTTATGATATTTAGTGTCACTTAGATTAGAAAATGTATATAAAATTGTTTTAAGAATAGTATTACAATAAAAAATTATTTAAGTACAATATTTTGACAAAAAATGAACATAGAATAACCCATTTTCGAAACATTCTCCTTTTTTGAAAAAAAAATGCTTCTATTATAATAATATCTTGTCTGAAAATAGTTTAGACCTTTGTTCAGAGGCTGAACTATAATTTTTGAAATATATAACTTAGAAGTGGGTTTATCCATGTCTTACGACAACAGAGGGGAGAAATTTTAAGAAAAAAACGCCGATAATTATTTCAAATGGTTGTAACTCTGAAAATAATGTGAATTTTTCAAAAATCATAGTTGAACCTCTGTACAGAGATCTGAGTTATATACAAGGAAAATATTGTTATACTAGAAGCATTTTTCACAAAAGGAGAACATTTTGAATAAAGGTTATTTTAAGTTAATTTTTAGCCGAGATATATATTGTATTTAAATAATTTTTTGTTGTCAAAATGTCCTTAAAACATTTTTATGCATGTAATCTAATTTAAGGGACACTAAATATCATGAAAATTATCCATTTATGCACCTTTTTAAAATCCCGGTTCCAAACGTAGTCGGATATCTTAACGGGAAAAAGTGTGCATGAAATTTTTACTTAAGAAAAACACGTTTAAAAAAGTTTTCACTTCAAAAATAATTAACTACTTATAAGTAGTAAATTCTTGTATATCAACTACTTATTTCTACGAGAAATTTATTAATATCCTTATTATCATCGAAAGCATGACTTATGACGATTGGAGCCGAGTATTCACGATTCAGTGCGTCACCGATCCGAGTGGAGCCGATTAAATCCGATTCAGTGATATCTGACCCGAGCGTGACGATTCACTACGTTCACTGCTCAGCAGAAACGCGCCTAAAGAAGTTTTCACTTCAAAAATTATACAAACAATGGATGAATTCATTTCCTTGCGAAATTAAAAACAAATAGCAAAATCGAACTATTTTTATAAATTTTTCTATGTTGAAATGTGATTCTGGCAACTGGCAATACGACTGTAAACGAGGTTATGTCAAAAGCAAAAGCACTATGAAAACAAGAATGCAAATGTTCACATGTAAAGAAAATCCTTCATTTCATATGCACCAACCTAATATGTACAGAACCTTTTTTAACCTCCCCGGCGCCCTAGGCACTTCAAATTGTTACGTTCATTCCCACTGTTTCTAGAGCAGCCCCCTCATTCAGTTCTTACCTTGTCAATTTGGGTTTGGGAAGAATTTTCCCATAACTCTTACTCTTTTTCCTTTCCCCACCACATATCGTTCCTCCTTGTCCTGGACAAGCAACCGTAATCAAAGGATAGTAGCCTGGTTTGGCTACTCTCGGTCATTTCTTACCTTACGACACCTCCCATCATTTTGTAAACTAATACAGTAAAATAAGGTAATTGCNGATGAATTTTCACGAGTAGATAGAAAAAGAGAATTCCTAATCTCTTCACAAGTTAGTTACATTTACGTTGCAATTTAAAGCTGCACGAGGACAGTTGGAGACGTACGTTATAACTCTGAACAATGGTCAAGTGACAAGGACGACACAAGTCACCGACTTTAACCTCTAGGCTACCACGGCCTCCTGATTTTCCCGAGAAGAGAATATAACTTTCATGTAATATTTATAATATACAAAAACATCGAGTCTCTAAATAGAATTTTCTCTCCTTAAAAATATTCAATTTCTACTCCTTGCGCAAAACACACAAATACAAAACTATGACTTTACTATAAAAAACACTATCCTTGCGAAGCTTTTGGAAATAAAAATTCAATTGTAAGTAGAATTATTTTCTTACCTTACAAATCATTCTGAAGTATTAGAATGGAAGTACAACAATGCTTGTCTTAGAATGGGAGAAAATTGATGTCTAACAATCGATTCTACCGATATATATATATCAAAAAGTTTTTGTATTTTTTGGAATTCTTAACACCGGTTTTAAAAACCGAAGGAAACAGAAAAACTAAATCAAACTAAAGATTCTACATTACTCCATATGATGAAATATCAAATTTTTCGACTTCCGAGAAAAATCGATCCAAATTATTGAAAAAAAAATTCTGAAATTCCATTGTCTCGAGAATTGTGTACTAAATTCTTGGTGTGGTTCTCCTTTAACGAAAGTTAGAATCGATTAATAGGTATCTCACGGTGAGAAAAAGTGAAAAAAAACGTAGAAAAAAGTTCTAGGTCGGCTAAAGTTGGGTGTAACCCTAAATCTGTGTCAACGAAAGTGAAAAAGTGAACTCAACAGAGCGTGAAGGTGGGATGGCTTTTAATGTGTGAAAGTGGTTACAAAAGAGGTTTTACCGTTTTTGAAAACATTGAAACGGAAATGAAAGATTGTGTAGCATTTAATTTCTATTATTTCGATTCGCAAGGATACAAAATTATTCGCGTAAAGGCTAAAGACAAAACAAAAACAAAATTTGTCATTACGCGTTTGTAGAGGAGAAAAATGGGTAATGATGCATTTTTATAATATTTTTATCCAATTAAAATAAATATTAAAAATGTTTGCTTCTCGTTCCAGGTCAGATATTTCGGAAATTTCTTTTAAAACAATAATAAATGAACATTTTTGAGTGAAGAATGTTAAAGAAAGTTAAAAATGGCGATATTAGAATTCTGAGTATATAGCAAATGTAATCGATAACCTTTTTGTTGTGCTGAATTCACTTAATCAAAACAAAATTATTGGTTGTCAGTGCTACAAAAATATGATTTTTGATAAATTTCGTGCTTTTTGTTTCAAACTAAAAATATGTCAACATTATGAATTATAGATAAAAAAAAGTATTTAAAAAGAAAATTGAAAGGTTTTTTCAGGCTATTTCAAGCAAACCTTGAATAAAATTTAGTTAAAAAGTCGAAATGTGTCTTTTTGTACAGAAAAAACTTTATTAAAGTTTAAAGGGACATGGTACGATTTACACAAAAAATTTTAATTTAAGGGTTTTCAAAATTTGTTTGGTTGTCTCCTATGTG
>BMAV01011806.1:20921-54678 GCA_019973955.1 Trichonephila inaurata madagascariensis | reverse complement strand
TATACAATTCTCTTTTGTTTTGATTGATTGATTGATTGATTGATTGAATATTAACGTCGCACTGTTCAGCAACACGAGGGCTTTTGGCGACGGACCACGTAATTTCGAACCATGGTCAAGTGACGTGGACGACACCTGAGCTGGCACCCCCCTCTCCTAACTACCACACCACACCAACGGGAGGACGTTTCAGCTCTCGACAGATTTAACGTGCATCGCTGACCTACTCGGCGGGTCTTCAGTGGTACTGGGCTCGAACTCGTGACAAGGCAAGCCACGGTCTGACTCTTTTGTTTTGAAGTAATTTATTGGAGGTATTATCTTAGACTTTTATGAAAAAATTGCATATTTCTAGAACTACAACTCCTTTAATTCATAAGGCATCTCTCATTTCTTTTAAATAAACAGTCTTTCGATATATGTAGAAGAAATTTTTGAAGTGAAAACTTCTATAGCTACGTTGGTCAGGTTTTGGTAGGGGGAAATCTTATGGGTTCGCATCACCGACATGCTCATGTGTTATGTTAAACAATTAGATGAACCAATAATGTTAAACTATGCATCAAATCCTCAAAATATTCTTCCACGTGATGATAAAATAATTGAAAGTACAAAAAGTCTAAGTATTGTTGAAATTAATGATGACAACTATGCAAACAATTAAAACAATGTTAAAAATCAAGTACATTGAAAATTAAGGTATCCGACTACGCGTTCAGAACCGTGATTTTGCAAAAGCGTAAAAACGAATATTTTTTTAAATATTTAGCGTCACTTAGATTAGAATACACGTATGAAATTGTTTTAAGCATATTGTTACAATTAAAAGTTTATTCAATGCAATTTTTCGGTAAAAAATGAATTTAGAAATATTTATTTTCAAAACAGTCTCCTTTTATGGAAAATGTTTCTATAATAATTATATTTTGCCTATATAAAGTTGAGGCCTCTGTACACAGAGTCTGGACTAGGATGATTAACCTAGAAGGGGATTTATTCATAATTTAATACATCCAAGTGGAGAATTTTTAACAAAAAAAAACACTAATAATTATTTTAATTGGTAGTAACTCTGAAAATAATGTGAATTTTTATAAAATCCTAGTTCAGGCTCTCTGGAGAAGTCTTAGCCATATATATGCAAAATATTATTTTTACAGAGGCATTTTTCATAAAAGGAGAACATTTTGAAAATAAATAATTCCAAGTTCATTTTCTGCCAAAATATTGCATTTAAATAATTTTTTATTGTAATAATATTTTTAAAACAATTTTATACGCGTATTTTGTCTTAAAAAACACTAAATATTTAAGAAAAATATTCGTTTGTACACTTTTACAAAACTACAATTCCGAACGTAGTCGGATACCTTAAGTAAATACAAATACTATCCATAAATAATATTATTGTATATTAATTGTTATTTCAATTGAATTTATATTTTGTCATGATCTTGTACAGAGAGAGAGAGCCCGTAATATACTTGAATAATAAAAAACCATATAAACATGCATATAATTGTTGCTCGGAGTATCAATAGATGTGAAAACCGGATTGATGTTGATAATTTTAATTCAAACATTATGAAATTTCAAAGTTTAATACTAAAAGTTCTAAGTTTTCACTTCTATCGGCAGTCTCTATAACTGCCAATACTTTTGTTTTTATGTACTCTTTTGCTTTTTTAAAGCTCTCTTTTTGATACCCGGCGTATAACGCGCACCCGTAAATTTAGATCTAATTTTTTGGGTTAAAAGTGCGCGTTATACGCCGATTTTAAGGTACTTTCAACCAATGGCGCACACAGGTGGGGGGAAGTTGTCCCTGGGTCCGGACCCACCCCAAACCCTTGATTTTTTTTATTATTATTGATTAAAATCCTATGAATTTAGTTCGTAAAATTTAATTAAGTATTTGTTATTAATTAAAGCAAATTATTTATTCAATTTTTAATTTTTTACTGTTTTTTGTTCCATAAAATCGACAATATCAAAAGAATGTGTTAGGTGGCGTATTGGAGCATGATACGAGAATGCTGAACTTTTTCGCCACTAAACACCCCCCCCCCCTCCTTCAAAAATTCCTGTGTGCGCCACTTCTTTCAGCACATAATTTCTTTAACTTACATGGGATATTTCAAGGCATCAAAAACTCCCAAATAAAGCTTTTCATTAATGTGAAGAACGTAAAAAAAGTTGATCGTAAAAAAGTTATTTGAAGGGTAAGAACTGTGCTCAAAAGAACATTGAAATACATTTTTTTTTCCAGCTCTTAATTCGCTAGTTTATGATACATTAAATCAGAATTGTTCCACATTTTACAAATATCTCATTGTTTACCATAAATAAATTATATATGATAGATTTTTAAAAAAATCTTATTTGGTCACGAAGTAAAATAAATATTGATTTCGATATGTAATAAAATGATCGTAACAACCTTAATAATCGAACCAAATAAAACGGGAGAAAAAAAATTAAAACAAACTTTTAACCTAAAAAAAAGAATAATCCACATCTCTGGGGGAAGTTGGTTACGGAAAAAAAGAAAATGAATAATTAGTGAAATGATTTCTATGCTTTGATTGAAGAATGTTAATTTGCACGCTATTTTATCCCTATCTCAACCCTTTTAATTTGTTCCGCTGATGAGGAAATAATTCGATAACTTTTAATAAGAGCTTCCTGTTTTAATAAGATTACCCAAGTGTCTTTTTTTATGAATCGGATCTAGGAAGTCCTTTGTTCACAAGTCTCATTTGGTGATTGTAATCAATTTTTTTATCGTAGCATAGCTTCAATTCATGCATAACAATTAAAAGAACATGCGGTATTAAATAATGTTGGAGTGTTCCTTTCGGAATGTTTAGTGTCCGCATGATTTTTAATTTCCTTCTAGAATTTTTCCTTCCTATTTGCGTCAGAGAAATATTATGTCAAACGCATATTTCATTGACTGGTGTTGTTGTTACCTCCTTTGTTACATTAAACCTAAAACCTCTTTTGGAAAAAGCAAATATATTTCAAAGTAAATTATTTAAAACAATCTTAACATTAAATAACTCACACTTAAGAGGATGGTGGGGAGAGAATTTTTGTTTGATTAATTTTGGGGTTGAGAAAACATACCGTAATAACAGTTAAGTATTATGTAACGGGTTTTTTTTTTTAGAAACTTTAAGGCAATAAGTTATCAGTCGTTAAGTTTAAACAGGAGGCACCTTGTGATGGGGACTTGAAACCCCTCTAGTTCAGGGGGGGCCACCCCCGGCCCGGGAAGGGCCCCCTTGAATAATTTTGCGGCCCGCGAGATTCATAACAACTTTACAAAATACGATTATTTCGCACAATATTTTTGTTTTTAGAGCTTTTTTTAAACAAATATCCTATATAACTTTTTCCTATTTTATCACGTTGTTTCAGTTGCTGAGAATCTTTTTTTTTTTTTTAAATTGAAATTAATTAAACATAAATCGCGCTCTGGCTTAACGGACGAAAACCTGCAACAGCAATTACGATGCGCAAATACACTCATTGTAAAAGTGTTGAGAAACAAATATCTCACTAATTAAATAAATTGAATATTTTTTTATCATTGCATTATTGTTATTATATTATCTTTGTATATATGAAAAAAATGAAAACAATAAAAGTATGTCAATCTGTTTTAAATTTTCACTGCTTGTAATGGATCCAATATAAGATATATATTTTTATATGCGACCCGCGAGATTATAATGATTTTCCGAAGTGGCCTGCGAGGTCCTTCGGTTTGGCCCCCTCTGCTCTAGTTCATTCCTGTAGAATGAATTTGGGAAGTATAAACAAAGCATTGCCCTCCAATTGTGACATTCCTGGAAATGAGCAGACAGATAGGCTTGCTGAAGCTGGATCTCTCATGTACCACAACCTGATTCTCCTTTGCCTCTCCTTAACATCAAAAGAATCATCTGCAGTAAATTGAAAATTAACAGAACCTGTGGGCAGCAGCTGTGAGTAAGAGGTGAAATGCCTTGCTTAACAAAAATAGTAGAGTCCCCAGTTCCCTGCCTCTATCTATTAGAGTTGCGTGCTTTCGTTTACTTACTGGACAGGATTGTTTGCAGAAGCATTTATATCACACTAGAGTCAAAGAAATTTTGATAAAAAAATAACTTTTGAACAGAAAATTGTAAGCTTATGTTTAAATAAATTGATATTCTTTCACACAAGGTTTGCATTCAAACTACTATGCCGAAATTAAAAGTTGTAGATTTAAGTTTCTCTCAAATATAGTTAATTTATCAAACCTTGATTACAGTAGTTCATTTTAATATATATGTAGGATAAAAGCGATCCACTCACTCATCACGAAATCTTCAGAAATATTAGACCAACAGAGTTTAAATTCGGCACACATGTTTCTTTTGTTGCGTATAGATCCACTAAGAAGGGGTTTCCCATGCATCGATTTCCAAGGGAGATTACAGGTACGTTATAACAAAAAAAAATTCTCGTTTTTTGAACCATTGTATCAACAGACTTGAAATATTACAAACATGTTTCTTTTGTCTAGTAGAAATCCGCTAAAAATGGATTTTATTGAAATCGACTCTCCAAGTGAGACATAGCCATCCAGTGATGACCATGTCTTGCCGGTTCCGCGTAAGCTAGAGGTGTGGGATTATCAAAATGAAGAGACATAATTCTTAATACAACTTTTATTAAGAGTAACTTATAATACTTAAGTTCTAATTTGACAAATTTAATTAGAGTGAGAGTCAAGCCCAATTTAAATCACGTATTTAAATCAGATCACGCAACTAGATCCTCTATCTCAATTATCCTAAATAATCCTGTTATCTAATTACTTATATCTAATATTACCTTTTCCAGTTCTGGTCCCTTGACCTAGAGAATATTATCTATAAACTTTATATATGAAGATTCTTGATCCGCAAGGTAGCTAATTCTTGATCCTCAAGATTCCACACTAAGCTTTGTCACTCTATCGATCAGAATAATTCCACAATACAATCTCTGAGCCTGCTACGCTATATCTAAGCTTTCCACGATATCCTTTTATAGTATATCTCATTTACATATTCGATCCGTTTCTCTTCTTGGTATTGGGTTGGAAAAGTTTTGCCATTAATCGTGGCCGTCAAAGAACTTAGGAGTCATGTTAATCAGAAAGACGCGAGAGACGTCACACAAGGGGGAGGAGAGTGAAGGTGCGTAAAAGATATTTTTTCCGTTTTAGATATCTTTATAATTTAAGAACAATACATAGTCATACAAAATCATAAAACACACAGCGTAATGAGTGGGTAACGACTGAGACTGTATATTTTAACTACTAAGCACAGCCCGAAACTAAAAGAAAAGTCAATAATATTTTACTCAAGCCCATACATGATTATTATTTTCTCGTTTTGTGACATACCTTACCTAACTAAACGAATTTTAAAAAATCAAAAATTTTCCTGCACTCAGTTCTGTGATATAATAGTGTTAAGAAAACAATTGCAATTGTTCCTGATTGTATTCAGCTCTTTGTCTTTTATATTATATTTAAAAAAAACCGATGCAAAACACCATTTAAAATCGAAATTGTGTTGTGATTTTTTTTCCTATTTTGAAAAGTAACAAACATTCATTAATTTAAATAATGATACTTTCACTCTCACTGAACTCCTTTAAACTTTTCGTTACTATTGTTAAAAACGAATACGGAAATCGGACTCGCATTTCGTTGGTACTGATACAGCATAAAGATAGCTTTCAGTGAAAGAAAATATAAGTAGATTAAAAGATCTCACTCTATTCCTTGGGGAAATTTGTAACGTTTTTTTTAGATGGTTGTGTGTGTGTGTTAACAGCTAACCACCCTAAACCTCTCTTTCAAAGGTATCATTAAAAGTTGTCGGAATGTTGTGTGATAAATTACGTTTGCCTCGTGCTTATATAAGTGATATCATCTCGTTCCGCTTGACATAATAACCCATTGTAATCCGATATTAATGAAGTAGGCAATATGAGGCGGTTTATTATTAGTGATATTTCCATATGTAATATTATAGATAATCCCGTTTTTCTTATGGATTATAATCTTGAACAATTTGTATGTGAGTGTATTATTAGGGATAAATTGTTTGATATTAAGATAAAAATATTGATAGTACATCTTTTGTATCGTCATGTAATACCTCTAAGAATTTAGTCATTCGGTTTTCCATACTTATCAGAAAAACTTGCTGTATTTTATGTTATTTCCTCTGAATATTAAATAGAAAAAGTTATACCTTATCGAATTTAGAAACTTATCGTTTCAGGGGGGAAAATTAAAGAATTTTTATTATTGGGATATCTAAATGTTTCTAAAAGGCAAATAATACTCTTTATTTTATTTCCTTTTAAAATATGTCGTGAATTAGTCAAAGTTCAACTTTTAATTGAATGTCAAGCATACAAGAAATATTTAACTCAGAGGTTCCCAAACTTTTTGTCTCATAGACCCCTTACCATGTTTTTCGGCTTAGGGTAGACCCCTACTTTTATCCAATATTGAATTTTTGAAAATTTATCAATTTATGTCTTTTTGAGAACTAGTATAGATCCATGTATTTCAAAAGATTTTAATTTCTATTTGTAGAGAAGTATAGTGTATAAAATTTAAGAAACACATGTAGTGTTAACTAAATTATATATAAAATTTAATTCACACATTAAATAACTAATCAACAAACAAGTTTTTATAAAAGGAAGAAAGAATTTGGTGTTTCAATAACAAATTTCCCAATTTTGCATCAATTTTTTTGGGGTTTTTTTCAAAATTTTTTTGGTTTAATAAATTTTTTTTTTTTTTTTTTTTTTTTTTTTTAAGTTTGGTCAGTCCTGCACTGAAACTCCTTCTTACTAGGAAAAACAATTAAAAACTTTTCTCACAGTACTCCATAATTCGGATAAATAACAGGTATGTCTTCTTAAAGCCAAAATTGCTGACATCCATTTCTAAACTTTACTTTGAGATCTCTGTTACTGCCCATTCCGATCAGTTGCCATTTTTTTTTCAATGTGACCATATGAATTCATTGCCTACTGTGGTAACTGCCATAATCAAAGCATTCTCAAACTTTTAGTTTCAAAATCTGAATAAGTGGCATTTAAATGTTGAACATAGGTTAAAATATCATTTTCCTTTCAGTCTGTGTCTAATAGAGAAACTGGGAAAATTTTCGACGTTCAATATTATACTTCCTTAGCTTGATTCTGTCAAGAAACGCTGAAATGATGGTCCTTGTTTTAATAAAGTTTACGCAGTCACCTTGTAACTGCAAAATAACTTCATCAAATTTAGTAAATAACTTAACTCAGTGGCGCGACAGCCCATGAGGGCCAAAGCCTATTGTGTCCAACTCAATATACGCGACCTTAGACCCTGAAGTGCATTGGCAGATGTTCCGGTCAGGTGGTTAGTCTGACGCGAAACCCCCAGTGTTAAGTTCCCAAGCAAGATTCGTACTCATTTATCGACCCACTTAAGGGATGAAATCCGCTGAGTCAACCTTGCCCTGCCCGGGGTTTGAACCTCAAACCTATGGCATGGAAGCGCGATGCACTCACTTAGCCACTGGGCTTCAATTTAGGAAATAAATCTGCTAAATAGGTCAAATCTGGCTTCCATTTGATTAAATTTTCTTCACTATCTGGTTTAATGAGAGCCACTATCGTTGACCTCTACTTACACCTCATGGACACCCAAGTAATTTTGTAGCTGATGCGGATCCTTCGTACATCGTCATGGTCGATATAGATCACTTTGAGAATCACTGATTTAACTTATCTCATTGCCCGTTTCTCAATGTTTCTGTCGAGTCGTGGATTCGAATCTTGGTGCCACTTAAAATCCGCAGTTCAGACGGACTGGTATTGCTTCGGAGTGTGACGTTGGAAAAAACACAACAAATAATATTTTTGTTTCGGCTCATTCATAAATATTTTTTCTCTCTCTCTCTCTCTCAATTCCAACTATTAGATCACACTCTCTCTATATATATATATTTATTTATTTATCTTGGTGGAATTTTCAATCGTTAATATAAAATACATTTTAAAGTGCTCCATTGAGCTGAAATTGTATGTACATGATTATTTTGGATGACAATACAATAATTTAATTATAATTAATAAAAATTAATTGATTATAATTAATTATTCAAATAATCACAAAATACAGCCACGTTGGCATCATTTTTGGCAACTTGTGTCAAAACTTGAACATGTTATTTTCTCGCGTTTTAAAGCATTCAGTTGAACTGAAGTTTTATAAACACGATTGTTTTGAATGACAATACGATACTCAATGATAATTAATAAAAATTAATTACCACTTAATGTTTTGATTCTGTCCTATGTATATACATATTTATATTAATTGTAACTATTTAATAAAAAGTAACTGAAATAAAATTTTTCTTTGTTAATCTAAGTAGGAATTGAATTAATTTATATATATATATATGTGTTACTTGTTTTACCATTAATTTGTGATATTATTTGTTGAATCATGATAAATATATAAAAAAAAATGCGCTATACAAAGATATAAAAGAAAAGATTAAGGAGATTGAGAGATACAAAGAGTTAACACATTCTCTGACTTTCATTAGCATTTCAATGTCCAATTGAATGTTAGTGGCCAAAGTAGTCTAGTGGTTATAATCACGAACTCGGGGTGGATGGCGTGTGATGAGCTCCAGACCTAGGGCTACTGAAGGCGCGTCGTGTAAAGGGCTGATGCACGTTAAAGCTCTCAAGGCTCAAAGTCCTCCCATTGGCATGTTGTAGCAGTTTAGAGAAGGGGGTACCAGCTTAGGTGTTGTCCTCGTCATTTACCCGACACTTAAAATTACGTGGTAAATCCCTCCAAAAATCCATCATCAATAACCATTATGTTGTTTTTCAATGTGAAGTTATATATATATATATATAATAAACACTCACTCAGTTGAATACTACTAATGTAAATTAGAAAAGAAGAGATTTCGTCATTTTTACTGTACTGTATTTCAACATAGTAATGAAATGTAAAATTATCCCTTATTCGTATATTTTATTCCTTATTCATATTTCTTTCATTTATATTTTACATTCCGTATTCCTTATTTGTGTGATATTATTTATGTTGTGAATGTTTGAATGAAAATTTAGAGAAGTCCCGATAAAGATTCCATTCATAATGTGGGAAGGAAACTTGTCTGGGAATAATTTAAGACAGTCGGTAAGATAAGCAAAATGAGAAACCCCAAATTCGTTTAGCCTTACATAATGCTAAGTTTTTAACTCAATAAAATTTTATATCTGAAAGTTCATTTTAAATTCTAATGATACTTTACTATTTTTCAATAAATTTATCAACATTTTCAGGGGGTTTTGAAAACCCATACTTTTTTTAAAATATATATTCTGCAATAAAGTGAATAGAAGAAACACATTTTAAAAATACATTCCGAAATTCCAAAGGAAAATTCGAAGAACTCTGCACGAACGGGAAAATAAAGAAAAAAGTGAGAAAATTACAGTTCTCTCTCTCATTGGTAGAATATAAGTCGTTATTAAATTAAACAAATTGTTAAGCCTTTAATTTCATACATTTTTTTCTTACTGCTATCTGTTCCCATCTTTTCTTCTTTCAAACGAACAATTTATTTTTTTATTCTTTTTATTGAATTTTTCGTTCATTATTTAACTAAAATTACTTTTTTACCGTTTCGATGCAATTTTTACAAACATAGAATTTGATGTTGTCGTGTGTTTTTATCATGAGATACATATGAAATACAAGTGTGAAGAACAGAAAGCATACAATACAAACAGAAGAATATAGACATTTATTACACATGATGATCCCAGCATGTAACAGAAAGTGCGCTGCTTTCTTTTCGAAACGGGAATCCATTAGTGGCGAAAGTCCGATTTCTTTTCCCGAAAAAAAATACAACTATGCCTTACTCGGGATTCGAACCCGAACCCAATCGGTTACAAGTCGAGGGTCATATCCACCATGCTGACTGGGCGGAATAGAATTTGATAGCCTGGTATTTAAAGGAAAACAGGTTTATTGAAGACGCAACATTTGATAAATGACCATTTTACAGTTAATTATTTTAAGATTCACACGTAATCGTAATTTTAAAGTGGACCTAGTATAGAATAAAACAAAGATTCATTCCACTTTAAAAAATAAAAGAAAAAAACTATATATTTAATTCATCTGATTAACATTTTATTTTACAGAGATATGTTTAATTCAAAAAGAAATTTTTAGTTAGCTTCTCAACAATTTTAATGAGTAGCACACACACACGCAAACAGTTACTTTCACATGAACTGTATGTTCAGCAGAATAAAAAAATTATTTTGTTAACCCTTTAACGGGCACACAGCTAAAATGCAATTTTCTGTGATAAAGTAATTGAGAAATGCAATGTTCTCATCCTCTATAAACATTATTTAGTCACAAAAAAATATCTAATCGAGAATTTTTTTCCTGGGTGGTGGCTAGACGTTATAGCCACTGCGCACAAGACATTTAATTTACTTTTTAAGACAGAAATAATGAATCCAATCACAATAAACTTTTTATGAAAAATTAACACATTTATGCTAATAACTATTTCAATAACAATTAAATACAAAGTATAAGTGTAATAAAATAATAATAGAATAATTGTCCAACATAGAATACTTACTAAAATATACATTGAAATCGGTATATATATCCACATTTTACACATTATTTTATTTTAGTATAAAAAGTTGGAAATAAAGTAATATTTTTGATGATTTAAATTTGTTATTTCACAAATTTTATAAGATCATGATGAAAATTAGGATTGAATATTGGGTCTCAAATACTGAAAGTTTGATAAGCACTGCTTTACTGAAATACTTTTTCCTTGAAAAAGTTTTCCAAACCTGGGTCCTATTCCATAACATTACTCCGAAGACAGCCTTAAAGCAAAGTAAAACTACAAGTATTTATAATTTTATATATGAAAATGAAAAAAAGAAATAACTTAATGCATTGAATGAACACAATTTCAAAATTTAAAAGTTTACAATTGCTCCATGTCTATTAAATTTTTGTTTTATTGTGTTGACAATTAATGTTTAGTTCGGAAGCATCAAAAACTGTGTAAACATATCCCTTCCTCCTACGCAAAATACTATTATTAAAATCTTTAACTAATCCGTGAGGATCTACAATGCTAAAGTTTCTCATTTCACACAATCGCATTCAAACCGCATTTCAGTTTATTTTATATTAGTTAGATATACTACCGTTTGTTTGAAAGAAAAAAAATGTAATTTACACCTTGAGCTACATATTTGTAATACAGCTCACTCAAGAGGAAAAAAGAAAAAAGTAGCGTGAAAGTGAAAACATATTACTGACGGCAAAAATTGTCCTCTTTGTAAGAGTGACATATAATTTTGCATGTTCAATTGCCTCCTTTTGTGATCTCCTTTCTGTCAAAACAATGCAAGGAATTTCCTCGCCCTAGAGGGTTAAATGTCGAATTTGAATTTCGGTCTTTTTAAACTACTCAAAAACTCAATCATCATTTCAAATCCGGAGGCAGTTCTCCTATCAATAATTATCCCCTTCATCGATTCACCACGTTCTATCGAAAACACGTTTTTCCGTTTTCATTGTCTTTGCTAATGCTGTATTTTTAACGGAAATAATTTCACAATGGTAAACAGTGTGCTAGTGTGTTTCCACTGGGAGTAAATTACTGCTACACTAAACGGATTGATTTTCGGGTGAATTACTGTGTTCACTATTTACTGTGATTTTGAAATAGTTTAGAACAAAGAAACATATTTGAAAATTTGTTCTCAAGTGTTCGAGCGAGATTTCGACAATCTGCTTAGAATTATTATTTCAGTGATTTCCTGTTGCCAATAACTCATATTCTATTATTTTGCGTGAGAATGAGAAATTAAATTAAGGTCACATATTTTTCTCAGGATTAAGTTGGCAGTTATCGGAGAAAAAAAATTAAGTGTATTCAGATAATTCTATAATATAGTAGCAAAAACAAAATAAAGGTAAAGGGTGTAATGAGGTTAGAAGAAAAAATATATTCAGGTAAAAACATTTTTTGCTGAGTTTTTTTGTTAACATTCTTATTTTTGAATTTAGTGGTAGTAATAAAGATCCGAGTTTTATCTAACAATCCGAATTTTTAACTAATAACTTTTTAATTTTTAATTTATCCGAATAGAAAAAGTTTAAAACAATTTTCATCCGAATGGGAAATATCTTGTGCTAAAAGTATTTGTTTCTTTCTTCAAGAATATTTTCTTCATTATTCACCAGATTTCTAGTATTCATTAACGGATTGATCTTCTGACATTAATTATCATTTTTTATTATTTAAAAATTATTGTAATAAACTGTAAATTTTCTTGTATTTTTTTATAATTATGTTTGTGAAGTGCACTATGCTACCTTTTACTAAAGTTCGAACACAAATATTTCTTGTTAACTGTTACGATTTAATTTGGTTTGATATTTGATTTTAACTTACATTGCACTCTGAAGCAATGCACCCGTTGGTGTGGTGTGGAAGTTAGGAGATAGGTGCCAGCTCAGGTGTCGTCCACGTCACTTGACCATGGTTCAATATTACGTGATCCTTTGCCAAAAGCTCTCGTGTTGCTGAACAGTGTGACGTTAATATTCACTCACTCACTCACTGAAGCAACGTAAGGGCTACGGGTGACAGACGGACGTAATTTTAAGCTACTGGCAAGTGACGAGGACAACACTTGAGTTAGCTTTCCTCTCCTTCCCTACCATGCCAACGGAGAACTTTGAACCTCGATAGATTTAAGGCGCATCAGCTCCTTTACATACCGGGTCATCAACTTTTGCGGGAAGAGTTGTAAAGTCAGACAATCAACGGGATTTAATTTGCATTTTACTCGAAGCTCAGAAGAGATCAAATGGCCGAGCCGAGTGGTATAGGTATCGGATTGTGGCTTGCCTTGTCACGAGTTCGAGCCAAATACCACTAAAGACCCGCCGTGTAGGGCAACGATGCACGTTAAATCTGTCGAGAGCTGAAACGTCCTCCAGTTAGTTGGTGTGGTGTGGTAGTTAGGTGAGGGAGGTGCCAGCTCAGGTGTCGTTCACGTCACTTGACCATGGTTCAAAATTACGTGGTCCGTCGCCAAAAGCCCTCGTGTAGCTGAACAGTGCGACGTTAATATTCAATCAATCAATCAGAAGAGATCAAAATAGATGTTTTGAATCATTGTCTAATTGCTCTTTCTGTTCTGAGACTCTAAGACCATTTATATATTTGACTTATTTCTTAGAATGTGTGATATATCGATAATACGCGAATTAATTGTGCCATGTCTCTGCTTGCATAATAAGAACAACAAATTCAAATGTACCTCCAGCTTTTTCTAATGATTAATGAGTAAATATTATAATATATTTTTTTATAATAAACATTATAAATGAGTCCAATTTTTAAAATTATTCAAATTACAATAGGTGTTTATAAAAGTATGAAAAATGTAGGTTAAGACACGTATATATATTTTGAGTTTAAAATACTCAATAAAGATCAATATTCATTTTATGTGAATAATCCCAAACGCTGTGAACTATAAAAACAAGTTTCGATAGATATTCTCATTAAAATCATAAAAAGAATGTAACTTCCATCATATCAAAGAAAAAAATATTTTTATTAATTAAAAATTTGTTTCCTTAAATGGTTCATTAAATGTTAATTCTGCACAAATCATTAAAATTAAGACAGACAATAATTTAAAATTCCAAACAATTAACCATAATATTTTGATACAATTCTAATGAGCAAAATTTATTTACATCATAAGAATGTTAGTAAAAAACGATTATATATTATTTTTTTAAGAAGTGAAGACATGCTTTGATATCTCTAGTTCTGAACAAAAATAAAACTACTTCCTGTTTTTTACGTTTATAACAACAAAAACTCCTCAAGATATCACATTATCCTATATTCTGACATCAAACAGTGTTATTCTTTGAAATAATTCGATTTTAACTTTTATGTGTTTCAAATTCTTCTGGGTAGCCGTCATAGACTAGCGCTCAAGGTCTCAAACACATGACCGGCAGTGTTGAGTCTGGGGTTAGAGGCCTCGTGCCACTGAAAAATGCCGTGTAAAGATGCCGTAGTACATTAAATCTGTTAAAGCAGTGCTTCTCAAACTTTCAATATTCGCGATCCAATATTCAATCATCATTTTCATCGCGCCCTCCTCCATACAATAACAATGTATTGAGTTCAATAATACTATAGTTTGACACTAATACGACTTTAAACTCTTAAGGTATCCGACTACGTTCGGAACCGTGATTTTGCAAAAGCACGTAAATGGATAATATTTATGATATTTAGTGTCACTTAGATTAGAATACATGTATACGATTGTTTTAAGGACATTATGACAAAAAAAATTATTTAAATACGATATTTTGGCAAAAAATTAACTTAGAATAACCTTTTTTCCAAATGTTCTCCTTTTGTAAAAAATGCTTTTATTGTATTAATATTTTGCCTGTATTCAGCTCAGACCTCTCTACAGAGGATCAACTAGAATTTTTGAAATGCATAACTCGGAAGTCGGTTTATCCATGTTTTACGAAAACAGAAGGGAGAAATTTTAAGAAAATACGCCGATAATTATTTCAAATGGTTGTAACTCTGAAAATAATTTGAATTTTTCAAACATCATAGTTGAGCCTCTGTACAGAGGTCTGAGCTTTATACAGGCAAAATATTAATACAATAGAAGCATTTTTTACAAAAAGAGAACATTTGGAAAAAAGGTTATTCTAAGTTAATTTTTTACCAAAATATTGTATTTAAATAAATTTTTTTTGTCATAATGTCCTTAAAACAATTGTATACATGTATTCTAATCTAAGTAACACTAAATATCATAAAAAATATCCATTTATGCGCTTTTTTAAAATCATGGTTCCGAATGTAGTCGGATACCTTAAGGTATCAGACTGGTTTAAAATCACCATTTTCATAAAAAGAAAAATCTAAATTTATTTTATAGTCTATTTTTGTAGCCTGTTTAATGAGCTTTCTAAAAGTATCATACTTTTATAATTCTGAGTCAGTTAGGAAAAAGTTATAGCTGTTTTTGTTTGAGGTAGTAAGCCCAAATCGAAACCGAAAGTGTGAGGAGTTTTAGGTTGATTTTCACCGGCAAAATGAGATTTTTATTCATTTAAAGTATTTTAACGAATTCTTTTTATGTTTGGTAAATTTTATTTCACTTTATAAATGTTTCAATAGATATATTTTGCTTTAAAATAGGTAACAGTTAACTGATTGCAATGTTGGTTTTGATTTCAACGAGTTGCTAACTTTTTGTCATTTGTGTTCAAAAGTAGATCTCTTTATAACTTTTTATTGGTACTTTTATATAGAGTTATAGTTATTTTTAATTAAATTAAAGTTCTCATGCCAAAAACAAGATCAATGAGGCCAAAAAGGAAGAGATTTCCAGAGAGCAGTATTTGTTGGAGAAACGTCGATAGAAATATCAACGGATCTTCTCTAAATTCAGTTACTAATTCTATTAAAAAGACTTATAAAGAACTTTGCGATCAAGATCTCCAAAGAAAATGTCTTCACGGGAAAGCTCAGAACTGCAATGAAAGTCTTAACAATGTCGTGTGGAGTATAATCAAGAAAGACAACTTTGTTGAGCAACAAACACTCCGTTTAAGGAATTATATCGCAATAATACTTTTTAATTCTGGGTTTTTTGGTCTATTATCTCTAATTTAAAAGTTAGGAATGAAATTATGTTCGGAAACGAGAAAGGATATTTTTAGTACCTCGACAAAACGAGAATTGTTGGTTCTACGAGGCATTATTAACCAAATAAGAAACTGTCTCGTAAAAAAAGAAAGGCCCTTCAAAACTGTAAAAGTTTGAAGTATGAGGTTCAGGAAGGCACAACGTATACAAATCTGAAAAGTTTTAAAACCTTCCTAAATCATTAAAAAGTTTTATTGCAAATATAAATCTTAATTTGCATTTTGTGAAGAATGTGTTATTTTTGAACGTAATGGTTAATGTGGTAAGAGTGATATTTCTTAAAGTAAATGAAATATTCTCATGAAATTTTTTGAGTTTGTTCTTTGTATTATAATGAATGCTTTCTGCTAAAAGCTAAGGGTAATTTTTCAATTAAGGTATTTTTTATGTGTGTGTGTGTAATTTCATATGAAAAAAAAAGTTTTTTAAGAAACTTCTGGGTTTTTTTCAACTCGAACTCCTGTATTTCATAATTTTACAGTAGAATTTGAGCTTTTTTAGTATAAAGCATAGTTAAACGTTAAAGAATTGTATTCCTGCAAACATTTTATTTATTTTTGTGATATATACATTTTTAGAGTTGTTTGAAAAAGAGCAATTTTTTGTAATATTTTGGTAGAAATTTCTCAATATTTTGAAAAATAAGCTTTCAAGAAATTCTTCTTGCAGTATTTTTATAGTTCTGCAACATACTTAATTAAAAAATAACAACTAAATGATTAATTAAGTTATATTTTAGAAAATTGTCTCCGAACCCAGTCGGATACCTTAAATGCCACCGACGTATATAAACGTCTCATTCAGCCAAAGCATTAATTTTCTGGACGTATATATACGTCTTTCCGAAGTACGATATTTTCTGTGCACTGCTATCCGTAAAATTATTCCTAAGGCTTTGGAATGCAAGAAAAGGACCTTGACAGTGTTTGCGAAGGATTTACTTATTTCAAAGGATTTTTTTTTTTTTTTTTTTGCTTATTTATTCCTTTTCTCCTCCCCCTAAAGAAACATCAAAATACGCGCGTCTACGTTTAAAACGGTGGCATGGGGAAGCAAATCACGTAACTTCTATAATCGGCAGTTAAGGAATTAATTACAACCTCTACAAATTATCAACATAAGTGTTTATACAAGCCCATGGGGTCACTGGTAATTATCAAACCTGTTCTTCACTTAGCATTGTTAAATTAATACTAAAATACATCGTATAGTACCGATACATTTATAAGTTCGTTATATCAGTGTAAATGCGTATTTTATATTTTATTGTATCAGAAAGTATTGTTTGTTTATTTTCATTAAATTAATAATTTTTTAAATAATCTCTTGTTTTCGACTTTTCAATATGCTCACGCCCCCCTCTTAGAGTTATCACGCCTCTCAAGGGTGCGCGCCCCACAGTTTGAGAAATGCTGTGTTAAAGCTGAAGCGGTAGCGGTAACCAAGTGATTATGTCATGAACTCGTGGGCGGGGTGTTGCGAGTTCGTCCTGGTACCACTGAAGACTCGCCACATGGAGGGGGCCGATGCCAGTTAAATATGTAAAGGCTCAAAATCCTTAAGTTGGTGTGGTGTGATAACTTTATGAGGAGTTTTTGAGAAAGCGTACTGTGTGTGTGACAAAGCGTTAATTATTATTCGTGTGGCTTTTTTTATTAAAAAGTTATTTCTTAAGTAATGCATTTAATGAGTCGCCCTTCTGGTATAGAGGTTAGCGACGCTGACTTCTGTGCCTTAGGGTCTGGGTTTGAATACCGGAGAAGACATGGATGTGTTTGAAAATGTATAGTGCCTTCGCGGCATGAGGGTACTCTAAACAGCCGTCAAGCCGCACGTCCTGCCGTGTGGTTGGCGGAAGGGGAAGAGAAGTGGGAGACCCCTGACCATCCCAGATGTCCTCCCTCAAAATTGAGGTGGAAACGAGCCAAATCGTACTATACCAAATCGTATCGTGCCAAAGCTACGGCTAACGACAGGCGTCACTTAGCCCTTTACCATGATGAATTTGTGGGCCTCGATCTGGCCTTTGCTGATCAGGTGGCATCAGTAGAAACAACAACATGCAGATAATGAAACTTTGTCGGAGTCACTTGACGTGGCTCAAAATTACGCTGTCTATCGCCAATGGCCCTCCTGTTGCTTTATACCGAAACGTTAATATAACTCTCGCTTCTATGTCGATGCTCAAAATCCTCTCGTTGATGCGATATTGAATTTTGGAAAGTACAGTGCTAGTTCACACACACACACACAAAGGTCGTCCTTGTAACTCTACCGAAGTGTACAATAACAAGGTCCTTTGCCATTAGCATACATGCAGTTTCAAAATATCTGATTTTAATAAGAAAAAAAACCAAACAAAATTATTATTTGGATAAATAACAACAATATCAATATAAATAATTCGATAAATTTACAGTGCTGCTTTCTAGAAAAGCTATATTTTGAAGTTGTATTCCATCACAACTGCCTCAATGCATTTATTTTTTGTAACACGCTTTTATAAGTTTTACTTGTATGTAACGGAATCTTTGAACTCTATTTTTACCCACTTTAAAAGATCAGATTAATTCGAAATTTTGCTTTGCACACTCGTCAAGGACCGATGACAATACTATAATTCCATAATTTTGTTCTATTGTCCTGAACAGAGGATAATCAGGAACAACGATTTCTAGATTTGGCGAATAAAAGATTAAAAGTAACTCTAAAAAAAAATTTTTTTTTTTTTTTTTTGCGTAAATTTTGTTAGTAAAACTTCTTATCATAATATACGCATTTGTGCAGTCTTTTTGAAAAATGGAAATAAAAAAAATTTTAAAAAAAGACTTGCATGTGGAAAAAAAAGTAATTTGTTCTGACTCAGGGATGGGCACTACTTTTTTCAATGAATTAAAAAATTCAGTAATGAAAAAAGATCTATGTAAATTGAAAATTGTTCTTTCGAAGATTAATGTGATAAAAATAGATGTTGTTTGCTTAATATTTTGGTGTTATTACACTTGCATACAAAAAAAAAAATGTTTCATATTTAAAATAAAATTTTCTCTTTTGAGAGATTAATCGGAAAAAAAACAAATAAAAAACACAAAAACTTCTAAATATGTGGATTTATTGTTGTGGTATTTTATTATTATTCCTTATTGTGTGAATAGGATTCTTGAAAATAATGTCAAATACTTAAGTTGTGAAAATTTATTATCACATCGCCAATTTTGTCTATTTGCTCACAAACCATTTCCGCTTAGCCGGGATCCTTTCTTTTAGAGCTTAATAATGAAATCCTTTTTTCGAGTTGCTTTAGAGTGTGCGTTAATAAAATTCGCTCATTTAATAATGAAATTGAGCCAAAATGAGCCAAATATGTGAAATTGAGCCAACTATATGACACACTGAGCATTTTTAACAATACTTTATTAATATTTTTTCATCCTGTTTCCCTTTTTTCAACAACTTTAAATATTTGAGAAAGTTGAATGCGTCCCATGTCAGAGATCTTTTTTGTGTAGTTTGTTTCCGATTTTTTGATTCATTATACGAATAAAGTTTGATTATCTTTCCATAATGACGCTTCCAATTTTTACCAATTCCCGAAAATTAAAATATATATTCATGAAAAGTAGAAGGAAAAACTTATGATTGCAAGCCTTTAAATTGTTCCACCTCATAGGATTATTTTTATTTAAAAAGGAACCGCATAGACTAGATTTATTTCACGATTTTTTACTGAGCTTGGTTTTCCGGAATTTTATATGTGCTTGACAAAAATTTTAATGGCATTGATGATTATCAAAACATTGATTAAAAGCGGTATTTATTCATACAAAAAAATTTTTAAAGAGTACATAAAAAAACTTTTTTTATCAATACCGCATAACTATTGATCCTTTTTCAATTCCTACTATTAGCTCACACTCTATATATTTATTTATTTATCTTGTTGGAATTTACATCTTATCTTTTATCTTGGTGGAAATAAATCGTCATTTTAAAGCGCTCGATTGAGCTGAAATTTTATATAAATTATTTTGGATGACAACATAATAATTTAATTATTATTAATAAAAATGAATTGATTAAAACTAATTATTCAAAGAATTACAAATACAGCCAGGTTGGAGACTTAGCGACCCTTTTGGCGACTTGTGTTAAAACTTGAAAAGGTTTTTTCCTCACGTTTTAAAGCATTCAGTTGAACAGAAATTTTATAAACACGATTGTTTGGGATGACAATACGATACTTTAATTATAATTAATAAAAACTAATTACCACTTAATGCTGTGGTTCTGTCATATGTATATGCATATTTATATTAATTGTAACTATTTAATAAAAAGTAGCTAAAGTAAAATATTTCTTTACTCTGATCTCAGTAGGAATTGACTCAATTTTTTTATATTACTTGTTAATCTAATTTTAGAACTATATATAGGCAACTTGGACATTTAAATGCTATAATGTTGAAGAGGTAGGAAAGGCCGTGGTAGCCTAGTGGTCAAAAGATATTTATTCTTACAATCTAATAAATAAAATTAAATTCTATTTGTACTGAATTATAAGGTATATTGTATTTTAAAGGAAGATAGCCACATGCTTTTTTGTCTCATTTATCATATCACTCAAAATTTTAATCGCATGCTCGTAGACGAATGCAGTTTTGACATTGTTTCAACATAAATTACATTTTATGCAAAAACCAGCCGTTGCCCTCCCTTCACATAGGGTTTTCATTATATGACTATATATTATTTTTAAGGGTTGTTGTTTTTTTAATCCGTCTCATTTTTCGGCTTTTGATTGTATTAAAAACATTCTTGTAAATTTCACCTCTTAATTTAAAGGGGGCAGGAATTGAATTTTAAAACCGGAAGTATATTTATCTATTAAGCCTCTGTAGTTTATCTTCCCCCACCTTTGGAAGTCGAGTTCCACAAAACCCATCCTTAGTAGATCTCTACTCAAGTGAAAAAAATTTTAATTGCCAATTTTCAAATCTGTAGATATAATAGCTCAAAAACGGGAATATTTCTTATCAATATTTTATGTTACAAAACGCTTTTTTAGCATATCTTTATTGAAGATGAAACAGGATTGCTAAGTTTCAAGTTTGTAGGTCTAATAAAATAATAAACCGTTGTTTTTTTTATTTTAACGTACCTCAGTGCTTTTCAAACTTTAAATGTTTGCGACCCAATATTCATTTATAGTTTTCATCGCCCCCCCTCCATAAATTAATGTATTAAAATCAATGATACTATACCTTGAAGCAAAATCTATAATACAACTTTAATCTCTCAAGATTTCACCGGCTTATATAAACGTCTTACTCAGTCAAAGCGTTAATTGCCACAGACGTATATAACCATATTTCTAAAGTGCAATATCTTATGTGCACCGCTATCCGTAAAATTATTCCGTAGGCTTTGGAATGCAGTAAAAATACCTTTACAGTACGAAGGATTTACTTATTTCGGAAGATTTACTTATGTATTCCTTTTCATCCCCCCTCCCTTTCCCTCAAAACATCACATATGCATGTTTACGTGGAAAAAGGAGGCGTTGGGGAGTGAATCCCGTAACTTTAAATTGACAGTAAAGAGATTTATTATAAACCGTACAATTATCAAGATAAGAATTAATTTTTGCATATAATTTTATTTATAACAAGCCCATGGAGTCAATGTTAATGATAAAACTTGTTCTTAACTTAGTATTGTCAAATTAATTGTAAAATACATTGCGCAGTACTGATATATTTATAATTGTATTATGTCAGTGTATATGTGAATTTTATTTTTTATTGTGTCAGAACGTATTTTTTGTTTGTTTACTTTCAATAAATTAATAATTTTTTTTTAAATAATCGTTTGTTTTTTACTTTTCAATATGCTCGCGCTCCCCTTCTAGAATTATTACGCCCCCCTAGGGGAACGCACCCCACAGTTTGAGAAACGCTGACGTACCTGCAATACCCGTTTGGAGTCAAATGCCTCCCAACCCGTTATTAGCGGATCTCTAATCTACAAAAGATTCAAATTTTCCTAATTTTAAGGGTATAGCTGAAATATAGAGCTCAAAAACGAGAATTTTAGTCTATAACAACAATTTTCGTGAAGAGCGTTTTTAGCAGATCCCTACTGAACAAAAGAAACATATGTCTGCCAAATTTTAAGTCTGTAATTCTAATAGTTCCGAAGGTACCGTGATGTATGAGTGAGTGAGTCAGTCGCTTTTCTTCAAAACATGTAGATAAATAGGTAATGAAAAAACCATGAAATTCCAGAAAGGTTTAATGTATACTAATTATTCTTATACGCCACATATTTAGTGGAAAAAATGAATATATTTTACTTGTGACTGTTCTATTAGAACCAAATAATATCTTTGATTTCCCAAAATCTATTCTAAGACAACGTAATATCTTATTGAAATCCTACAGAGCAAACAAAATACTTTCTTTCCGAAAAGCACATAAAAAGAGCATTTGAGTCAACTCAAAATGTATAATGAATGAAATATTTATGTATCTCATAGCCTTCGCATGCCTCATTTTTATTGGAGAAGCATGCGAAACTGGTAGCCAAATCATGAATCGCAGTTAGTGAAAACGTGTCCGATCTATTTCCTGCGCTGATGAAGCTGGAGTTAAATTTCCAATTACGTGGCTCGTGAACACACGATTTCGCAAACAAACTGAGATCGAAGCACGCACAATGGATTCCGTTTTCAATTATCACTTGTGGCGTGAAACCCATTAGTCTATTGTTTTCTCCAACCTATAATGAACCTTATGTGGAACAAGGGGATCGAATTTTGTGTGAAATATTAGTTATGAATTGCCTGAATTGATGAAATTCCTTTCTCTGACCCAAGGCTGCAAAGAGGTCAAGCCAAAGAGAACATTTTTGTTCCAAGAATTCCTTCCGATTCGATGTTTCAGAAAAAGAATTTTTTTTTCAATGTAATATAAATCACCATTTCGCTTTGTGTATAAGGGAATTTGCTTAAAAACAAATTCTCTTTGTGGATAATTTTCTTTAAAAAAAAAAAAAAAGCTCTAAACTCCGCTTAGCATTCGAGATATTTTATTTTAGATTGCTTTAGAAACATTTACATACAAGTGCGTCAGCGCTGTCTTAAATTCCAGGACTAATTCGGAAGAAGTGTGTCGTTTGTATGTAAATGTTTATACTTTTTATTTAAAAAAAAATATAAAGTGTAGTAGCAGAAAAGGAATGTAAGCACTTATTTAACATTTTAACGCACGTGGCACAGAATTTACTGCTATTTCGATTTGTGAGAATAGAAACAGAAGCATAACCACTTCACACTCTCCCACGATATCTCAACAAAAGAATGTCTGGTCCTTCAAAAGATATTTCACGGTTTGTGTGAAATATACTCACTTTCGCATTTCTGTTTTAAAAAAATAATTTCATTAATAAAAATTGAGTACTCAAACCCCATAGTTCCCTTTATGATTTTTTTTAATCAGACATATATATATCCTTAACATTCCTTAACTCTCTTAAATATCATATTACTTTTTTTTTAAAAAAAATGTATTTTAAGAATATTTTATACTTGCTGTAGCTGGTTGGTTAAAGCATAGATTTATAGCTTATCGAGGTTTACATCGTATTCCAGTCCTATTTCCATTAAAGATCCATCGCGGAAAGGCCCTGAGGGCATATTACTCGAGTTTCTAATGTATCTTAGACTTTTGACAAAAACACTCACACTTTATTAATACTAATAAACCTATCATGGAGAAAGGGCTTACGAAGTACCTGTGACAAAACGTAGGTGATTCTAGCATTAAAGCTCAAACAAGGATCACAATATTTAAATACTTCTTCTATTGACACAACAGCCCTAGGTGACCAAAGCGTTCTTAATAACTCTCTTCCCTTTCAATCTCAGTTTAGCAACAGTTTTCCAATTAGTCACTCTTAAAACTTTAAAATCGTCCCCCACACAATCAGCCGATATCAGTTTAGACTTACCACTAGTTTTAGTTCCAATAGGCTTATAATTAACAATTATGAACGTCAAGGACGAGGAGTCCATTCGGCAGATGCAGCCCGCCCTCAAACGATCGATCTTAATGGATTTCAGGGCATCTGCTTTCTTAAATAGCTTGTATAATTCAAAATTATGTCTTTGTCTCCTCAATCCATTCTCATTCACAGCACTAAAGACATATCTAAGGATTTTTTTTGCTCAAAGATGGCTAGCTGTTCAGTCTGTGATTTAGTCAAAGTTCAAGTTTCAGATCCATAGTAAGTACGGGTCTGATGAATGCTTTATATAGCGTAATTTTTGTATGATCAACTTTTAATCAACTTCGATTTTAAGAAAGCTCTTAGACCATGAAGGCAGTGATTAACAGCAATAATGCGTCTTTTACTTTCAGCACCAATGTCGCTTAGAACGTTAATGTTTGAACCCAAATTGAGGGAAATTTTCAACCACTTCAAACTTATAATTTTCACTCGGCAGGTATTTAAAATCTACTGAAGTTTTTTTAGTGTGTGTGTGTGTTATTCTATCTTCAACAATAATTAAATGTAACTTTTCAGCCGACTTCTTAAGGTTTAGGGCTTAGACATGCCTCTGATAAAGCATTTTTAGTACAAGCAATGATTACTATATCATCAGCATAAGTATATGGAGTTGTACAGTCTTAGTGAAATTGGTACCTTTAGTGTTAATGCCGGAGTTGCGAATAGCCCATTCTAACGCCAAGTTAAAAAGTAGACAAGCACAAGAGCATCACCCAATCTCACACCATTTCTGACTTCGAAAAACTGTGAGGCAACCAGAAAAGTTTACAGAGTTTTTCGAAGAAACAGTGTGAGCGACCGATATTATCGACAAGTACTATGTGTAAGTTAACTGAAAGATTTATTTCAAATTGCTTAAATTATGTGCTGGAGAAGAGAAAAATATTATCTAAGTGTGCCAGGTTGAGCTTAAAAAGCACAGAAACACCTCTGAACAAATTGTTCGTCTACCTCAGGGAATAGAAAGAAGACAGAGAACTATCACATTATTTTTGTGAACTTAAAGACGGCTTTTGACATAATTTGGAGGGAAAAGCTCTTAACTCATTTAAAATTATATAAAAGATAATATATTTTTTTTATTGATGGATTAAATCATTCTCTTAGATCAGTGCTTTATATTTGTGGAATATGAAAATAAGTTCTCAAAATGTAGACAAACAAAACATAGCTTGCCGCAGGAATTGGTCTTGAGTGTATTATTTTTGTTGATAAAAGATTTGTTGATCCTCTTTGTAGCCATGTGCCTAGCGTTTTAATTCTGCTTTTCGAAGATGTTTTGGTAATTTGAAGGTAGAAATTTTGAATATATGGAAAAAATGCTTCAATCAGCCTTAGTGGTTTTGAAAATGCGTTCAGTTGAAAATCTGGAACTTTCTGGCTGGATATTGAAACCATAAGAACCATACCTTTCTTTTATATGAAAAAAAAAAAAAAAACATGATACCTTTGATTTTCTCTCTTCAAATAGTTTTCTTCTTTAAGATCCTTGGTGTCCACTGAAGAATTTTAAACTTGCAAAGAATTATTTAAACCTTGCCTCTGATGTTAGCAAGAAATTTATCTTTACTTTAAATTGAAATATAGTATCATTACCATGCAATGGATAACACATAATGGATTAATGTACAATATTTTTTTTTGCTAGCCATTCCAATATTCACTTAAAATAATGAACAAGCTTCAATATTTTAAGGGAAATGAAGTATTTTTAATGCGTTAGAAACAATGCATGGGAAATGCCACTTAAATATAAGAAACAGAATTATATAAATAAAAACAAGAAAAATATAATTCTATAATTATAGCAAGTAATTGCTGAAAAAAACCATATTCCTCTTATTTTAATCTGAGCTGTATTATTCCGAATTACTTCCACGTAGATAATTAAAAATGTGTATTCAGTCTGTATGTTAAATAAAAGAATCCTAACTTTTATAACTGAAAGGCTTACTATGAAACATTCTTTGCTCTTCCTCAAATTAAAATCATGCAATGGAATGGGGTGGAAAAGTAAGCAATTAAAGACTTAATACTAGTTTATGAAGAAAGGAGAATTGTTTAAAAATTTTTAGGAAGCTAAAAAAATGAGAGACCCCTAAATTTAGAATAAATAAAATCATGGGAGCGAAAATGTTACTTTACAAACCATCGTTTCTCCATTATAAAAAAAATATTTCTCTTTTAATTTTATTATTCATTAATTTTTAGAACCCTTCTTACACATACATTAAAATATTACAATTATTTATTGATAGATTCAAACACAATTTATTAATTGTATTAATTTACTTCCACATATACAAAAAATTAAGATACAATTTTATTTCAAAGGCAAAATATGCTGCACAAGTGTAGAGTTATAAATAATAGTAGCGAAACGTGTCGAACTATTCTTCTTAAGAATTCAGACAGTCAAAAAATACCTATATGGTTACGAATACTGACTTCATAGTTAAGCTCTTTAGTTGAATTTGAAATTTTTCCAATCTTTTTCAATTTATCTCTTTTTTTTTATAAATCGGCATAAGAAATAATATTTAAAAAAAAAGCATCAATTATTCAATAAATATGCTAGAATAAGACGATTAATTCATACGTTATCTTGAAAATGTAAGAATGTTCAAGAAAGAATGCTCAAGAAAAGAATGTTTAGTGAAGCATATTAAGGAAATGATTTCTTTTACTTTCTTATACTAGAGATGAGTAACCTCTTTCGATGCAATTTGATTTGAAATTATCAAGGATGAAGATATTAGTTAATTTTTCTGATAGGATCTGTTTAAACCAAATAGCAGTTTTCGCGTTTTGTTTTGATACGGTTCAAGAAAAATGTAATAAATTAATAAGATTATTTAAATTTTTGAAATTTTTTTGCAAGAATCTCAATGAGTTGAAGATTGAATATATTGCTATCATTAGTTCTTTCGACACGATTGGGTGAAATTTGAAAATTTGTACATATGGTAATTATTTCAATTATATATCGTATCTCAAAGAATCTTAATGCAACAAGTACTTTTGTTCTATGCAGAAACGTCATAGGAGGAAAATTAACAATTTTTTTATGCTAAAACCACCCTTTATACAAAATTTCTTTTAATAGTAAAATACATAGCGAGGGATATGTGATTGAGATTCACTTAAAAGATTTCTTTATTATATCAAAATGTGCAATGAGGTTAATTCATGTGACGTTATAGTCACATGATAGTGAAAGCCACGCGATTCTAGCCAATCAATTCAAAAACTCATGTGACGTCATAGTCACACGATTAAAAACTATCTTGTGTTTCCAACTAATCAACTGATGTTGCCAAGTTTTGCTCTTTGCAGAAACTTTCTCTTAAAAAGTACATATGTATACAAAATGCATTTTATTTAAAAGTATAAGCCTAAAATACGACTTTTTTTTTAATTTAAAAAAGTCTTTTTGAAGAATTTTTTTCCCTAACATATAAACATCTTTACCCAAATATGAAATTTGAAATTTTATCTGAGTTTCCAAATAGAACAAGTACAATAGGCTTGATTCATGAAGTCACATGATAAAAACAAACACGGGTTTTCCATTGAATTCAAAACAAACATTAAACTAATTGTTCTATTTGTAAAACTCAGATAAAATTTCAAATTTTATATTTGGGTAAAGATGTTTAAATGATAGGGGAAAAAATTTCTTCGAAAAGATTTTTTTAAATTAAAAAAAAAGTCGTATTTTATGCTTATACTTTTAAATAAAATGCATTTTGTATACATATGTACTTTTTAAGAGAAAGTTTCTGCAAAGAGCAAAACTTGGCAACACCGGAGCGCGTGAACTGATTAGTTGGAAACACAAGATAGTTTTTATCGTGTGATTATGACATCACATGAGTTTTTGAATTGATTGGCTAGAATCACGTGGCTTTCACTATTATGTGACTATGACATCACATGAATTAACCTCATTAGTTTAATGTTTGTTTTGAATTCAATGGAAAACCCGTGTTTGTTTTTATCATGTGACTTCATGAATCAAGCTCATTAAGGTATTCGAACATGTTCAGAGTACTTTTTTAACAAAATAACATATTTAAACATTATAAATGCTTTTTAAGAACTATATAAATATACCAATAAATACTACTATTTAACTAACAATATTTAAAATAAATTGCCCGAATTTTACAAAAATTACAATTGTAAGTGAAATTTTAGTAATATTTCTGAAAAACTTCAAAGCGGTTTAGAGAAAAAAGTAATAAACACATATTAGTAAAATTATTACTAAAATAAATTAGGTGCATTTATCTAGCAAATGTACTAAAATTTTAATGTTTTATTAAAATTTGAAAATTTTAGAGCTGATTGAATAAACATTATGAGAAATGTTACATTCTTTATGAGACCATTATTTAAATATCAAGCCATGACTCAAAAATTATTCATACAATAAGAAATATTTTAGTACATTCTCTAGAAAATAACATAAATATCAGGTTCAAAAAGTTTTATAAAAGTACATTCGTAACAGTTTGAGTTATCAGACTATTGGTGGGCAATTTTTTTGTCTGAAGGGCTATATTGTGGAAGAAGAGGCTACCAGAAGGCCTTACCTTTTTAGAATGATTGCCTTCAGTAGTTAACTTAGCATCTCAAAAAAGGTATAAATTGTTACATAAAAATCAATAAATAATATTTCTTAATATAAGAATAAAATGATTTACGAGAAAATTAGTGTCGTCATTAGGGTACAAGCGGGGGGGGGGGGACACTATATCAATTGTTATAATTCCTTACTAGTTCTATTTTGAAATGCTGAGTTCGTGTAAAAATGTAGTGGAAAAGCATCCCACGCTTTTACCACAATGACATTATATATATATATATAATTTTCACATATATATATAAATCATTTTATTCTCATATTAAGCATTATTTTTCTACTTTTTAGTTCGATCAACCCCATAAAAGGGTGTTTTTTAGTTTTTTTTAAACTGTAATGTATTTTTCATTTTTTTATAGTTTGATCTACAATAAAAGCATGTATTTTTAGGAAGATTCGATCCGGGCATCTTCCGTTCCGTACGCGAGTACTTTATTGATCACGTTAAAACGATCGTCTTTGCGTGATATCTAGCACTGGTTTATATAGATACCGCTACACTACTCTCCCACCAGTGAGGTGGATAGGCGAACGATTTTTTTGTTTGTTACGCGGAGAGCGTGTTTATTAATTTTTTTTATTTATTATTCTTCCTACGTTAGATGGCGCCACGACAGTTCCGAAAGTTGCGTTTTCTTACTTCACTCACGGGTCACCAATGTAGGAAGATTCGATCCGGGTACCTTCCGTTCCGAACACGAGTACTTTATCGATCACGCCAAAACGGTCGTCTTTGCGTGATGTCCAGTACTGGTTTATGTAGATACCGCTACATATTTTTAATATTAAACTATCATTTATTCATATGCTTTTTTTTTAAATTTACATTTTCAGAAAGGCCAGTTGTTTATATTATGATAAGAAATTGCTAACGCAAAGGAACGTTTTTGCTTCTAGGGTTACTCTTAATCTTTTAGTAGCCTAATCTGGAAATAGGATCTAAAATTAGTCCCTAAGTCCGGAAATGATATAATCATGTAGTCCCTAATTCTGGAAATAGTATAATCAATTAATTGCCAAATATGGATTAGCCTGTCTCCTGATTATCCTGTTAAGAACAATGTAATAAAATAATGAAATTATTGTATTGTCATCGGTCCTTGACAAGTGTGCAAAATTTCGAATTAATCTGACCTTTCAAAGTGGATAAAAATCGAGTTCAAGATTCCGTTACATACAAGTAAAACTTATAAAAGTGTATTAAAAAAAATAAAACAGTGGCAGCTTTATTTAATTTATTTATTGAGCTAATTTCATATCAACAATAGCTGCAAACACATTTTATTTCAGAATCAGTTGGATGTGACAAATGTGCCCTATCACACCTTTCTATATTTTTTTGAAAACAGGAGTGAGGTTGCTTGTTGAAAATCTCATCACAGACTGCAAATTAATGTCATCCAACTTGTAACCGTATTTATTCTTGATGATGTTCATGCAAGAAAAACTACTTGCACATATATATTGACTCGAAGAAAAAATTATAGAGAAAATTCAAACTACAGAAAAGTTCTGTGTCTATTTGGTTTTCCGAACATCTTGGCGGGTTGTTATTTGCCCTCCCCTGTTGTACGGTATTTATCTGTTGCAGACGAATTACAAAGTTTTTAATCTCAACGGTTGATTCAATAAAAACATTCTTCTGAATAGGGGTTTGTGACGGGCTCATCGCGCTTTCCATTAATTGTCCTCTTGGGTTCTTTGGGGCCAAAAAAGGCAAATTCTTTCCAACCAAATCCAGAAGCGAAGCGTGATTATGCAAATTAAGAACCTTTTAAATAGCAGAAGTTTAGCGTAAGCAGTGTGGCCTTTGGGAAGTGATTAATCTAGTCTGTGGTTAAGAGTGTGAAAGTTAAAAGAGAGAAATTATCTGATATCCAAGTGTTCACCTATTCTTGCCAGTGCGTTCAAGTCAAGGAGGATACCATTCCACGCGAGATAAAGAAAAGTTATTCAGGATTTGAGTGTGTTGCTGCTACCTTGGATAAAGAGGTAGGATCGTTCTATTAAATACTAGGAACTGTGTATATACTGAGATTACGATAAAGCGTTAAAGTTAAATATAGTGGTCAGGGTAGTGCTTATTTGGTAATACTTATTGTGTGTTTCTTCACCTCAAATCCGCTAAGTTAAAATGTAAATATTATCATTGTATAGTGTTTAAGTTAAAATCTTAATAAAGAGATATTAAGATTATGGCAACGCCTGGTTCTTCATCCACTCCCATACCTTTAGGTCACGAGGAAAACGTAGGAGTACGGCATCACCCATGGGCTAATGCCTTACAGGTTTTTGTATTGTTTTTATACTAGAGCTGTGATTAATATACTTTTTTAGAAGATAATTTCTCCCCCTTCTTAGAAGCGAGGGCTCAAGAGGTTTGATGTAAATCCAACCATCTACCAGACGTGTCTCTAACCCCATCTCGAAAACACTGGTAATGACGTAGTGACCATGGCAGTCATGAATCTTCGGGATTTTACGTAGAATTAACTACTTTTATGAATACAAAATGGCTGATAGCCATTACACTTTGAATATTGTCTTCAACCCCTTCAGGACCAGCGGAAGGAGAAAGAAGCGCTACCCCAGGCCCGTACGTTCTGAGAGTATACGCATGCACGGGCCGGTCAAATTTCCCTGCTAAGCCTGATTTCCTTTAAAACTACTTTTTAAAGTTTTAAATGCAATAAAATACGCTAAAACTTACAATTTACTATCATTGATAATATTTGAACATAATGTACAAAATTTTTCGCTATATCTAAAAAAAAACAATTGCGAATTTTAAAGAAAATGTTTTCACATTTTAATAAAAAAAAATTACATACACTTTCAAAAAAATTGCCAAATATCCCATACATTTAAATACGAATGTAGAAAATATTAGAAAACTAAACCAACTTATTCAAAATATAAACAGAAATCCATAGAGCAATAGATCACGAACCTCTAAATGTCCGATTCTCTCGAAAAATAAACATGTGAAGTTGTTTATATTCATATATATCTCGGATCTAATTAAAAAAAACACGAAGCCGAAAGCACATATTGAAGTTCAGAGTTTTATGAAACATTATTCGAAAAAAAAATGGCTTTTAAATGCCACACACACACACATCTAGTGCTTCTAAAAATCAATATAAAAGCGTTCCTAACTCTGATCACACTGGTGTGATCATGGGCCTACGAGCAGGGAAAGCTCAATCACATATATGATACCATGGGCCGTGGAGGGAGAAACGCGTGATCACATATATGTGATCATGGTCCTCAACAGGTTAAAGACATCGTCAGCTATTATTTGATGAAGAAGCGCCATAATTCAGCAAGTCTGCGTTTCATTAGTGTTCCTGGAATTTTAGCCTATTTGTCTCATGAAATAATAAACATTTATTACATTTCAAACATTCGGTTTCATATGACCATTTTATTGTTCCCACACAAGAATCCACGGCAGTTAGATATAAGGGTCCTTACTGTACAGGAAACACTCAAGCATCAGCTGTTCTTCGTAATAAGCCATTGTATAATATATCTAAGCCATAGCATTAATCCAACCCAACCATGCTAAACTATTTTACAAAGCAAGATAATTCGCTACAGAATGAATTGAAATGAACACAACTCCATGCGTGTTTTTCATTTCTTCGCACCTGTTTCATTATCTGAACAAAAAAAAATTGCTCACTTTGTTAAAAGAGGGGGAGGGGTAAACACCAGAGCGATGGTTTGTGTCCTTTGAGACTCGACAACACAAAGAGTGTTCACGCTTCCGTTCCTGCCAAGGCGAAAGTGTTTGTTTTGTGTTTCGATACACCGCACTGGCCAAGGTGTCCTGCTTCCGTTTTGACACCCAGTTTCCGTCGGAAAAATAAAGAACAATCAGTACTGAGCAACAGGTGTGGTATCTCAACTCCCACATAATGCGTAAAGGTTGAATTCTTTTTCTCTAGAAAGTTAGTAGAGGAAATTTTAGAGTGAAAAAATTGGAAAGTTGTAATGTGTGATTCTCTCTTCGACAACTTTTTATTATAATCTACAGTGCGTGAAATTTGTTGGGTCACTTTTGCTTTTTTGCCGATTACTTATGTAATTGAAACAAGGACGGGGGATTTTCGTTGGCGTAAATTATTTTAGTTTCCAATTTTTTTTCAGGGTTTCTTATGTGGGTCAAGTACAAAAGGATGTTTTTAAAAATGCTCCGAAAAACTTGTTTACGTGCAGAAGATATTACACAGATGCGTGCATTGTATTTTTCTTTTTTTCATTTCAGCTACTTCTGAAATATTTTTTTTAAAATTTTGACGGGAACAATTAGTTTGTCGTGTTCATGTAGACAGCTACATCAACATGGTGGGCTAATTTGCAAAATTAAAAACATACAAAAGTTACGAATGAAGTAAAAAAAATAATAAGAGCGAAGTAGTAACAATTATTTCAAGCAGTGTTGAAAATAATAAATTTTCTTTTGTAAGTATGTGGGGAAAGTCTAATTCGGAAGAAATGTTTTAACGACAAGAATCCAAAAGGGTGATTTGACAATAGTTAAACATTTCATAGCAATCTATTTTACTCAATTGTCCTGTAACTACTATCATTGAAATATGAGAGTTTCTTGGGCTCAGTTTTATCTTAGCCCTTTGCTGTATTTAATGATATTAATCTTTATATTTATAGATCTTCTGTGCGTGTGTATGTGACTTAACGCCTCCTAAACGGCTGAACTGATTTTGAAGAAATTTTTTGTGTTGGTTCAAGTGGATTCGAAAATGGTTTAGATTCACAATTCGGTCTGATATCGCAATTAGTTAAAAAGATATTAATTAAAAACATTAAAAATATTCAACTCAATATTCACCTGCATTGTTATAAACATGACGTAAGTTGGCGTCGAAAATCGATTTTCAGCCAAACTGGCCAAACCGGGTCTTCATTGTTACAAAAATGCCGACGAATCGTGCTTTTTAGCGTTTTTAATTAATATCTTTTCAAATAATATTTATATGTATAATTCTTCTTTGCGTATGTATGTGACTGAACTCCTTCTAAGCGGCTGGACCGATTTTGATGACATTTTTTGTGTGGGTTCAAGGGGATTCGAGAATGGTTTGGATTCACTATTCGGTCCAATATCGCAATT
>BMAV01011806.1:0-20911 GCA_019973955.1 Trichonephila inaurata madagascariensis | reverse complement strand
ATGTGACTGAAGTCCTCCTAAATGGCTGGAACAATTTTGATGACATTTTTTGTGTGGGTTCAAGTGGATTCGAGAATGATTTAGATTCACAATTCGGTCCGATATAGCAATCAGTTAAAAATGCGCCAAAATTATGTAAGGGCGCGCGATTGTTTATAAAAAAAGTCATGGGCAATATTCTTGAGGCCACTATTTTCAGCGCCAAACTTCAAGGGGAAGTTATACTTCTACCACAGACCCCAATGATTCTTTCAGACTCACCTACTCATTCAAATGTTTGCAATTTCCAATTTGCTATGACCATTAATAAGTCACAAGGTCAAACAATAACAATTTGTGGTTTAGGTTTTAAAAAAAAACCCTTCTTTTTCGCACGGCCAATTATATGTTGCATGTCCGAGGTTTGGCAAACCATCGCATTTGTTTCCTTATACTCCTCAAGGATTAAAAAAAAAAATTGTACATTCAATGGCATTACGATACATTTATTTTTTGTGCATTAAAAAAATATAAAAGCTCGAGTTTTAACTTTTTTACCCTTTAATCAAAATAAGTTTAAGTGCTCCTATACTCAACTTAGTTCATTATAAATACATACTCACACGCAATCGATAGGTCAAATTGTGGTAACTGTACATGTGATGATGTCATGTATTGTAATAACTTTCTTTATAAAAAATTTCATCAAAACGGTCCAGATTGTTACAACTTATTCAAAAAAGTTTCTAATTTGTATTAATTTTTAATACAGGACAATGTCTGTCGGGACCGCTAGTAATTTATAATTAAGTTAACATTGTTAAGAAAAAATTTACATTAGAATTAAGAAATTAAAATTAAGTAGGAAAAAAATAAGAAAATTTAGGGGTAAGAGTAGTGTAATAAACTTTATTTCAATGGTGTATGTATAGGATGTTTGTGTTTAGTAGCATGATTGATTGTATGTCAACAGCGGACTGGCCTGGCAAGCCGGGACACGGAGCGTCCGACTTGATTCCAGGTTGGGGAAAGAAAAGCAAGCGAAGCAGGGAACCTGCTTCGTCGGATTCTCCCCTCGGTCTGAGAGTCCCTTCTTTAAGAATAATAAATTTTTATTACCATAATGACTTTATAGATTACGTGGGGTGTTACGTGGTGGATCGTCTTTCAAATGCAGAAAAAGTCCCTGAAATAAACAGACAGGTACTTTTGGAATAAATTGAAGGCTGCGGTAGCCCAGTGCTCAAGGTATCGGATCATGGCAGGCATGTCATGAGTTCGAGCCCAGTATCTTTAAAGACCCGCCGTGTAGGGCAGCGATGCACGTTAAATCTTTCGAGAGCTGAAAGGTCCTCCCGTTGGTGTGGTGTGGTAGTTAGGAGAAGGGGATGTCAGCTCAGGTGTCATCCACGTCACTTGACCATGGTTCAAAATGACGTGGTCCGTCGCCAAAAGCCTTCGTGTAGCTGAACAGTTCGACGTTAATATTCACTCACTCACTCGGAATAAATTGTGTCACCGTGGTAGCCCAGTGGTCATGATGGAAAACTAGTAGCCAGCGTTGTCGAGTCTCGGGTTCAAATCTTGGTACCAGCTCCATACACGATCAGCAAATCGACCAGTTCTTCGTTTAAATACTAGTTCATCTTACTACCTCTTGAAATGAATCGCAAATGGCGACTTTCAGCAGGATCTGTTTTCACGAAACTTTCCGTTCAGCGCCACCTACCACAAGACTGTCTGGTGGAATCTTTGAGAACGTAAGGAATTCTGTGCAGTACTGCGGTCAGGCCTACAAGACGACTTCTGGTCATAATTTCAAACACCTGTTGTAATACAACCTTTCAATGAAATATTTTCTGTCCCTTTAAAGTATTGCTGTTTCTGTTCTTTTTCTCTGCTTCTTTGCGCAACTACGGCATTTGTGACCCTGCATTCCTGTGTGATTCCGAGTCGTCAGTGTACTTTTTACATACCGTGCAAGTTTATCGTTCTGGTAGCGAATCATCCTGTATACTGTCGGGAGAAAAAATTGTCAGTTTAAAAATTTGAAAAAAATTACCATGAAAACTATAAGAGGTTTCCAAACGAATTTCACTAATGCAACGAACTGAAGGAACTATTCGTGTTATAAAGTCCTTGAATGACCAATCCTCTCGGAAAAGTCAAACATGGGTGGTTGTTTACTTACTCAAGCACCCTCAGATACAACAAACAAACAAAAATTAATATTAAAAGCACATATTCAAGGTGAAAAAATAATTGAAAATGTAACGCGCTTCAAACGCCTCCTAGTATTGCTAAAAATTTTAAATAAAACATTCAGATATGAAACCACATTGCTATAATCACACGCATCATACAAAAGCTTATCTCTCGTTTATATGATACTCTGGCAGTGAATGGAAAATTACGTGATCACATACTATATGTTATTATGGTGTTGAATGGGTTACAAATTCCTATTATTTAGTAGTTATTGTTTCTAATGCAGCCTGTCTGACGATGTCATATCGAGGCCCACGAAATTCATTTTGGCAAGGGGCTAGCAATTTACGCAAGTAGTTAGCCGTGACTTTGAGCACCATGGAGGTGACAACACGTTTTGACGTTTCCACCCTAATTTTGAGGGAAAACACCCTTTGGAAGGTCAGGGACCTCCCACCTTTCTTCCCCTTCCACCAACCTTAAGTGAAAGCTTGCGGCTCGACGACTTTTTAGAGTACCCCATGCTGCAAAGGCACTATACATGTGGGAATCCAACCGAAATCTTCCAAAAAGGTTGGATTCTTCAGATGGCGGGGTTTTTATGGCGTGGTGTCTAGGGGTTTTTAGGGTGTGTTAGTTAATTTCGAAAAAAAATAGACAACATAGTTCAAGAAAGAAACTAGCTGAAAACTAAATAATTTATTAAGAATTATAGGGGAGTATTTACATGGGGAATATTTCAAAAGAATAGGAAAGTTAGATAAGCATATTTCGGAAGAATAGGAAAGTTAGATCACATTACTTTAAGGGAGGCAATTGAGATTAAATAGAATTCATTATGGTGCTATTAAGACTTACCGCCTGGCGCGGACGAATGATAGAACTCGTGATGGTACTATTAAGATTTACCGCCTGGCGCGGACGAAAGTGCGCTGACGCGCGAAACACGACTTCTCTCGACGAATGTTAGTGGGCCTCTGGCGAAAAAGGTTCATGTCGGCGTTTTTAAAAAGGACGCTAGATGGCGTTGATGTGGAATACTGTTTTGATTAGAATTGCCGACCTCGGTAAATGTGATATGATCTAACTTCTTACAAATGGAATATCCTACATACATTTATAAACATCCACGCCTTCTCCGGGATTCGAATCCAGGCCTAATGGCACAGCAGTCAGGGACTCTAACCACTATACCGGATGGGCAGCATTATGTACTATGGGCGGCCATAATACATACAATTACTTTTTATTAAGATCAAACATTAAAAATCGTATTAAGAGGACACGGTACCCTGTACACAATTTATTTACTTAGATAGTTATAAGAATAAAATTACATGTACTATATTCGAACACATATGTAATAAACATTTCATAAGCAAAATACTATTTTTTAACAAACAATTATTTTAAATTTTTAAATCTTTAAAATTATTTCAAATTATTTAAATTCCTACTACTTTTACAAATTTAAATATTTTTGAACCATTTTTTTTTCTGATATTCCTGGAAGTATTTCCCACAATTCTGTGCATGAGATTGGTATTACGAGTGATACTTTTATTTTTAGAATTTTTTTTCTCTTAGACACTATGAAAAACCGTAAAAAAACAGCTGTATCTAACTTTATAGATTTCCAAAGAAATAACTGTTCATCTAAATACTTATTCCACACATGCCCAGAATTATTAAACATATTATATTAAACAACCAGAAAAAGTTTCAAAATTTAATAGTGAATATAAAAAAAGCCTTAGCATTTTAAACACATGATCATCATGAAAAATAAGAAGCTAAGAAAAAGCAATTTAATGTTTTTGAAATAAAAAAAAAAATTGAAAGAGCTAAAATATAGTATCTATTCTAATATATTACAATGCAAGTTGTACTAAGTATTTTTAATGCAAAATTCATCCTAAATTAGCACATATTAAAAAGGAAATAAATTAAGATTAAATGGAATGAAGTGATACAAAACAGTAAAAAAAACCCAGCTATATCTAACTTTATGGATCTTTCAAAAAATAGCTCTTCATATAAATCCTTAAACTATGCACAGAATTATCAAACAATTTATACAAAACAACCAGGAAAAGTTTTAACGATTTATAATGAATACAAAAAAGTCCTTAGCATTTTAAATATATGATAACGATGAAAAATATAAAGTCGTGAAAAACGTTTAAAGTTTTGAAAGTCATTAAAATACATGAAAGAACTAAACTTTGGCATTCATTCTTACATATATTACACAATTTAGGTCATAATAAATATTTTAAGACAGTAAATATATTCTAAGTTATTAAATATTATTAAATAAATATATTGAAATTAAATGTATTAAAATATTGTAATATGTATCTCAAATGCACTAACAATTTGTTTTGAAATTATAAAACATTCATTTTAAGTTCATATTGTAATTTACTGTAAATAAATACTATTAAAAATCACCCCGTTCATATGTGATTCCTTTTTTTTTAATGAATGAGGCGTTTCGCCGCTTTTTTGCTAACGCAATTTTTTTTCGAGCAATTGCGTACACTGCCAATCTTTTTCTTTTCCTCTAATAAACTCTACGATAATCTTGCCAAACAGCTAACATTTTTGAATGTTTATTTGAAGCAAGCCCATTTTCCTTTTGCAAATTTTCTAATGATTTTTTTGTACCAAAATTGAATTCACAAACTGCATCACAAACAGCAGTAGTTACTCGATGTATTGTTGCGGACGTTTCTTTCGAACATTTACCCCATATGATGCTGTGAAGGCTCTCGTTTGCATTTTGTGTCACACATCTTATGCATCTCTGAAGAAGTTCATTTGGAGCTAATCTTTGATATATTGGCATAATTTTAGCTAAATGAGCTTCCTTCTAGGGTGTCTTCACATGCTTTACATGAGATGAATGTCTCTGAGTCAACCAAGTACCATCAAAAGTAACATCTATATCTGTAATGGCATTACTACTTTGATAAGCACTTTTCACCTGACTTCGAACATCATTCAAGCGTTTTTCTGAAGATCTAACCAGAGATTTACATAACTTTTTTTTATATTGAATGTTCTGCTTGAGGGTAAATCCATATTCATAAACATACAAAAATTTTCAATAACTAAATAGCCTTTTCCAACACTTAAAAATGATTGCACTATGCGCATGTTTATGTCAAACGATTGGCTTTCATTATTGTCACTGTCAGAAATTCGTCTGGATGTAAAGTTACTTGATTTAATCATATCGCAAAAAGTGCAAAATACAGAGATTTTTCTAGAAAATCCAAGCTTTTTACCAATATCAATTTTTAGTGTGAATACGATATGCAAACATCACACAATAAGTTTTTTAAAAGTCCTTTTAAAAACTGTACATCTATTATCAAGTATTGAGGGCTTCAGAATTTTCATAACAATTTAAATCGTTCAAGCAGCTGTCTTCTAAAGTTTGGCATCTCATATTTCTTTCTTGTAATGTTGAGGAAATAGAAGATTTACCTTTTGTGAAAACATCAGTTTCATGACTGTAGTGTTCACTTCACCGTCTCTTGTTAGCTTTTTGCTTACTAACAAGACTCGATCGCTTTTGTCTAGGCATGATGAATTAAAGTTTACTTATTAATAAAAAAATATTCAAACGAATATTTAAAAATGTAAAGAAATAAATTGATTAGATAATTGGCTTTGAAAAAAGCCTTTTGTTTTGATACTAATAGTTTTAGAATAAGAAAAAAAAAGAATGCAAAGCAAAATGGAATAACATTTCTATCTTGCATAAAAACAGACGAATTAATTCACTTCTCTTCTAATTAAAGTATTAAACTTTAGAGAATCGCGTGTCAAAGTAAATCAATCGAAATTGTTTAGGCTAGGATGATAGCGTCTGCTTAAGAAGCAGACGTCATATCTTTTAGTTTCGGTTTCGCTTCGGCATACTGTCAAAAAAAGTTAAATAACACAAAATAATGCAGCTAGAGCTACCAAATTTTATAAACATATTTAAAAAAGTCACACAACTAAAATAAGGCAATAAAAAAAATTCGTTTAATTCGTCATTTTTAGGGTAATGTGCCCCTTAACTAAGTATTAAAGGGCTATTTTTTTTAAAAAAAATTACTACAAATTTTAATGATGTTAATTTTAATAATCTCATTGTTCCTAAATTTTCTTTTAACGCTTATCCTTTTAATTTTTTTTCTATTAGTTTTCCTAAAATCCTTATTATATCTATAATCAAGATTCAATGGGCTTAATTAGTTTGCTTGAATACATCCCTAACAAAAGGAAGCTATTGGAAGGATGAAATAGAAACTGGATTAAGCTGAAAAAAAATGTGCTTTATCTCTGAAAGTATACACTATGTGTACTAATTAAATACATGAAATCTAAACATTCGCTTTCAGTAAATGCAGTACGCAAAATATCAAGATGATATAATAGCTCATTATGTGGTCATTTTTTACAATAGTATAAAAAGATTTCTACTTGACTCTTTTTAAATTCTTGATTTCTTTTCTTTCTGATGAAGAAAAAATTTAAATAAACGGGAAAAAGAATTCAATCATTACATAATGCAACGTTTTAAAAAGCACTTTAAAGTTATAAATGTTTCCTATTTATAATATTTTTTTCGATCTTAAGGATACTCATTTAATATTAATGACTGGAAGATGTTCGTTACAAATGTGTGTCGGAAAAACAGTCAAGGTAATTGCATACCGTTTTTATTACTATTGCTTGTTGTTTTTACTACTTACTTGATTTTTTTTTTTTTTTTTCAATTTATTCCTTATATAAAAAATAAAAGTAATGGCGAAATACAAGCTAGCTCAGAAATTCGTAAATTTATCCGTTTTAATTGCCCGATTCTTGACATTTTTACTTTTAACCTGAATTCGTGGTAGACGATAAGAAATAAGTATATTTGAAGTTGACTGACTACAAAGACTATGTGGTTTCGCTCGATTTAAATTTCAGCGCTTTAAAACTTTTTTAAATTTTACACAAATTTAAACTTAATCACTAATTGTACTTGGGGGAAATGTAGCTTTCAATTGTCTGTTTTAAATAATTATTAAAGATAACAAAAGCTCTCTCAGTTTTGAATGTAAGCCAGTTTTTTATTCTGTATCTTTACCAACATTTCCCTTTTCTCTTAACCTTTAAATGCCCTAAGTTTCAATTCTGATCCGGATTTTTAAATCGGATTGTATACTTTCAGTCGATTTCTTTTTAATATTTGGCTGTTGGTATGTTACCTTTACAAAATGTTCTTTTGAACAAAAGTTTTTTTTAAAAAAAATATCTGCTGTCAAAAATGTTCAATATAATATCAATAAATATCAAAAAAATAATATAGCATTTTGTTTTCCTACTGTATTGAACGACTGACATATTTTTAGAAAAAGTTTAGCGGGGGGATATATATTTCACTAATTTCATTTTTCCGAAAAATAAAAATAATTTTGAGGTAGGTGAGTATTTTATTTTTACTGTGTTAAAATTATTTTTAGTGACATATTAATGGCCTTATTACCTAATGTATAAAAATCGATACCTGCTTTTTTTTCGAAATAAACAGATAAAATATGTATTGTGATTTTTTTTTTTTTTAACAATTTTTCTCTTTATTTGGCTCTACAGCAATAACTAATTCATTGGACATTTTATTAATTTGAAAAACCAGACTTTTCTAAGGGTTAAAAATTATTTGGTTACTAGAATTTAACAAATATTCTAATTTGTTTCTAGTGCTCATACTATTACAAAACCATGAGTAAATGTAAAAATTTGAATAAATAAGATCAGTTCTGAAAATAAAAAATTTCATTTCATAGTCTATTCAATTTTCATATAATATTTTATTTATCCAAAACTGCGTCATTTTGTTTATATAAGGTATAATGCACACAATGGTCAAGAAATGGATCCAAACTCGCGTTACATATTTTTGTAGATATAAAAATACTCCAAACTATACATTAGAACTCCTCTGTCTCATAAATAGTAACATATTCTATATTACGTGACTTATTTCCGGGGAATCAATATCTTTTTGTGATTAAATTACATTCCTCAGTTCGCCAGCTGTGTACTATAATCTTAAAATGTACTTCTTACATTACTCCCAAAATGTAATTCTAGATTATTGTAGTATATTTTTTTAGTTTTGAAGACAAGATTTAATGAAGTATGGTGTTTGAATTTTAATGTCAAGAATGAAAATTCAAATATTTTTCCATATGAAAATGTTTTCGAAGTTTGAAACAGTCTGTTTTACATTACAAAACAACCTCCAGTTAGTTAATAACTATTCAAATAAAAAAATGCTGTACATTAAAAATATTTTCTCATAATCTCCTCAAAATAATAAAATAAGTTTATGCTCCTTAGTATGAAAACACTATATTAAGTTACTTCTAAGCTGAGTATCCATTGGTTCTGCATTAAAATAAATAATCCACCAAATATTATTACATTAAATGATATCAAATTGTTATACCTAGTATAAAAATAAACTATTAATATTATATTAAAAGCGTTATAGCAATCTGAAATAATTTCTAGATCCATTATTTGATCGCCAGGTAATGAAAGGTCTTGATCAGGGATGTCTTAAGGCATGGACTAACTGGTCCCGGGCCCAGGACTTCGCCCTCGGTGGGGGGCGTTTCGTTCTCTACTCTGCCTTAATAAGATCATGATCCGGGTATTTTTAATGGTTAAAAACTATTCCCGTACATATTCTCCAAAAAACGGGAAATTTTGCCGAAGGACAACATTGCGCTCTATTCTCATTCTTGCAATAACAATTGTTCAACATGACCTCCGGAACATTATTCCGACACAACTAAGATGGCTCACAATGCCCGTTACAGCTAAATGCAACACATCGAAATAAATTGTTGAAACCTCACGACGGATAGAACCTTTTTCGGCCAATGTTGACAGGGATAAACGGTGCACAAGACATTTCCAATAGCCCCACAACTAAAAATCGACCGGAGTGAAGGCGGATGAACATGGAAGCCATATGACCTTGCAACCTCGATCAATCACTCTGTCCTCACCAAAGGTAGTCAATTGGAATCTTTTTACTGGATTGGAATAATATGAAGGTGTGCTATTCTGCTTGAAGCTTATAACAAATAAAACACCTCTTTGATTTGACTCTTTCATGCTTGGTGGTCAATATGTTGTACCATCAATTCTTATTCGTTTATTGTGTGGTGGTACATAAAATTTACCACTTGTTTGAATACCTCAGAAACTGAAGCTAGATGGTACAATCTCTGAGCGGCCACAGGGGTCAACTCCTGGCAGTTACTCAAGTTTCCAACAAATATCAGGTTCTAATTGTGGGCAATGGGTTTATGCAGTAGTTCATTTTTTGATCAGCTGTGAGTCTGCTCAGTAGTATTTTTTTTTAAATGACTGTGTTGTGTATTTTTAAGTGTAAATAAAAGTCATTTTTGTGATATTTGATACAAATCAGGTTAGTACATATATTATGTTACTAAATAAGTCAATATTACAATAATTAGTACATCGCTTGTACATTGCTAGAATGAAAAAATGAGAGTCCAAACAATGTTTCACCACGCTATTGAAGGCCATCTTTTTTAAAAATACAGAATGCATTCCGTTTATTTTTTCGCAATAACGGACATGTTTATTGTACTCGATAGATTTGTTGTAAGTTACATTTGTTTAAAATAATAATAATATTTATTAAATAATAGTACATACACACACACAAAATTATACAAATGTCCTGAATGAGCTATAGCTCATTTTTAGGATAAAAATAAATACAACTAATACACTTAATGTTGACTAAATAAAAACTATGTAAAATACAGTAATGTATAGAATAGAATATTTAAAATTAAAACTAACATTAGGTTAATTAGGACTAAGCTAAAATTAAGCTCACAACATTAAATTAGGAAAAACTGAAAATATTTTAATATATAGGATGAATAACAATATAAGATGAAGAAGTGTATTTATTTTTTCCAACTATAAAATAACTAGCTAAAGCTACTATTGTGCTTAGGGAGAAAAAAATCATGTTTCCAGAACCATCATGCTGCTTGAAGCATGGTGGTACAAAATATGTACCACCTGTTTTTTAAAACTTTGGTCACCCTTTATTTGAAAAAGTGTTTAATATTATTAATATGAACCAGCTTTTGTTCAACAATTATAGTTTTATGAGATCTATCTAAAATATTTGTAATTATTTCCCTTTAGTGCATTATTTTTGTCAAAAATTCAGCGCTTGAAAAAGTTAAAGCGGTGCGACTAAAAGTATTTTTACTGCTAAAAAAATTCCTACCACCTTGTGAGTCCTTTCTTGCAAGCTTCACTGCTTTATAATCATTTCTTACTTTTTTTAGGAATTTTTAAGGTTTAAACGGCTCAACCGATATTATTATTATGCACTAGTTTTAGTTCCTGTTTCAGAATATGAAGAATATCATTTTTATTTAATTATAAATAAACTTCATTGTTAATTAAAATGGGGAAAATTACAAATGTGCTCATCTATGAGGGATTTCCCCCTTCCCCCTTGAGTAAGCCACTGTGATCTTACCTTAACTCAAAAATATAAACTGTGAAATTCCCGCGTTTCTTTCTCACACATCGGTATATAGATATCCTATATTACATCATAAATGTCCCACTTCATTAATTACACTCCAATCCCATACATTTCAATATATCACGTTCAATCAAACAAGGAAAAAATTTGAAAGCATATTAAAAATTTTAGAATCTAACGAAAAACTTTAAAAACTCCATAAAAATTAAAACATGTGTCAAGCGAACTAGATTGATTCTGTATCTAAGCGAAATAAAAATGAACAAAAATTTCTGTTTCTCTCTCTTTCTCTCATCAGTTCCTATTACATTCACAATCGAATAACCCAGATAGTTTTAAGTATTCGCACAATCACTTCCTGTTTTTCTTTTTCAGTTTTTTTTTTTTTTTTTTAATTTCACTAGATGAAACAGTTCAAATTTACCGAAATGAAAAATGTTTTCTATTGTGAAGTTGAAGTATTAAGGAACCCCATTCTTTTTAAAAAATTAAATGTCTTAGAATGCAAAACTTTAAGGTTTTTAATGCCTGTTTTCAATGTAATTTAAATATATCTCGTATCTGAATATTTATTACCATTTTATCAACGTAAATTATGTATGGTGTTTTTTTTTTTTTTTTTTTTTTTTTTTGCTAATTTATTGGAAATTTAAGATAACTTTTTTGAAGTGATAACTTCTTTAGGCGCGTTTTGCTGGAGAGTGAACTTGAATGGTGCGTTTTAAGAAACCAAATATTGTTACGCTCGGGTTTATAACGCCCGTAACAATAGATCGGAATTTTCCGTAATAATGTAAAATCTTACAACAATGACGAAATTTGACGTTGAAAATAGGTTTTCAGCCAAACTGGAATTTCATGATGTTTCTCTATTGACTGTATTAATTAACATTGTTTAAAAAATAGTAGATTATTAGTAACTTCTTTATTCGCGTTTTGCTGGAGAGTGAACTTGAATGAACGTCACGTTCGGGTTTGAAACGCTCATTCGGCTTTTTTCGCCATAGTTGTAAGAATGTTATTGTTACAACAATGACAAAATTTGGCGTCGAAAATCGATTTTCAGCCAAACTGGAATGTCATGACATTGCTGACGTCATGACTGTATTAATTAACTTTGTTTAAAAAGTAAATACTTTCAACATGTGACTAACTGGAAATATATTATTAAAATTCCAATCTCTACAATGTTTTATACTTTTTACAAATTTCTATGGATATTTTTGGATTTAAATTCCAAAAAAAAAAAAAAAATTACAACTATTTTTCAAGTAGATTGGTCCAGTGTACATCTTTCTCATTGCTGCCAAGTTAGACTGAGATGGAATATTGTGTAAACCTTCTTTAAAAAATTTATGGAATTTCGTAGTTTTTAAAATTTTCTTTTTTTTTTTTTGCACATTAAATATTTTTTTTTTAAAAAAAAAAATCACTTTTCTGTTTCAAAGAGCCATAAAAATGCAACGAAAAAATTGCTAAAATCACCAAATGCCAGTAACAATGAATTGTAAAAAACCTACGACAGAATTGACCAGTTTGAGGTTTATGGAGCATGTGCAGAATAACAACTTTCTGATGCATTACAACTAATAGTTTTCTTTATTTTTAAAAAAGCTATTTAGAGTGAAAAATTTCAAGAGTATAAGAAAATGGGCTGAAATGTTTTCATTAGATAGTATTATTTACATTTTGAATCTCTCTTTATACAGTCTAGGTTTTCTCTCCCATACACATAATAATAATGAATAAATAATTTTATCTGAGAGACAATACTAATATCCCCTTGTTTTTTATTTACCTAACTAATCCCTGAAATAACATAAAAAGATTTGAAGCTATCACTTCTATCATGTGGTCATAAGCACACACACTCTTTTTTTTCTCACAAGTACTGTTATTATTCTCTTATAAATATATTTTATCATTTCGTGTTGTTTTCATACTTATATAACTTATCTTTCCAACTAACCTACGTTGGATACTGCCACATGTTAGATATTGAAGCCGCTTTATGCAGTGCTTCTCAAACTTTCAATACTGGCGACAAAATTTTTAATCATAATTTTTATCGCCCCCTCCCTCCTTATACAATAATGTATTGAATGCAATAATGTTGTATTTTGACGCTAGAGCTACAATACGATCTTAATTATAAACGGTACAAATTAACAAGGTAAGTACTAAATTTTGTATATGTTACTTTTAAGTAATATATATATTAAGTAAATTATATATATATACTTTTTAGTAATATATATATATTAAGTAAATTATACTTTTAAGTAATAGGATAATTATGTTATTTTTCTTTCTCTAATTTTTAAATTGGAGAAATAGTCTAATCTACGTTGTGCTCTCTGTCATATCCATCCCATTTGGCATTCTCGCAAACGTTTGCGTGAGTCTGGGCAACCTATCGGAGGTCTGCGCAAAACATGTAAAAATGTTGTATCTCGTACTATTCCTGTCAGTTTTGGTCGAGTTGATACTTCTACAGCTCTACCGAATCTATCTTGAAAATGCACATTTTATAATTTACACGCTAATTGTGATTCGCGGTATTAAGTATTTACAGTAGTAGATTAAAACAACATAATAGATATATTTTTAAGTCGCAAGCGAATATTCAAAGATAATAAAGTATCAATAAGTACACTTACGAGCATGGTTCGAAAAATTAAATCAAGGAAATATTCTCAAGAATACTTAAATTTTGGATTTATTATTACTGAAGTAAATGGAGAAAAAAAGCCCCTGGTGTTATGTGTTAAAACACAAATCTGAAGAACAACATGTGGAAGTTGTTTTTAAAACCATTGAAAATCATTTATCCATGTTTGCAAAAAAAAATTTTTAAGTATTTTTTGCTGAAGACAACTTGATAGTACTTTACGAATGGGTTAGGAATCTATTTCAAAATACTTCAGAAGGGCTCTCGACTGCCTAAGACGAAATCTTCATAGATTTCACATCCAATGGAGAAATTAAAAAGCAATTTTGTAAAAAGTCACTCTTAGAATTTTGTGCTGAGGTGGATGATGAATTTTCTGTACTGAAAACAAAAGCATTTCGTATACTATAACCATTTTCCCCAAGCTACCTTTGTGAAACCGGATTTTCTGCGGTGGCTGCTTTGACTACAAAATATAGATCTCAGCTAAATATAGAAAAATAACTCAGAATGTCAATTTCTAATATTAAGCCTTCCTTTGAAAAACTTTGCTCTGCAAGACAAGCCTATGAAAAAGCAACTAATAATTATTAAACTTCTTCCTTATTTAGTATTAAGATTATTAGTTATACAATACCTTGTGCAGTACTGATACATTAAAAATATACTGGCTAAAGTACCCGCTCTTCGCACGAGTTCATTTTAAAAAAAATAAAACATTATTCTTGATATAATAGCTGAATTGTAAGGAGAGTTAAACCATGTGCACGACAATGTATACAAAAATGTAAAATGAAAAATTTTAAATGAATTCTCATATTGTGAAAAGAGTTTAAAATGAAGTTTTAAACCTCACAGAACTAACATTTAGAATTAATATTAAATAATTAAAAAGAATATAAAATTCCCATGAAGAATAATTGTGTTATTTTTAATATTTAAAGCAAGAATACTTCAAAATGTCTTAATCTGGGAGCAGGCGCGCACTTGATACTAACGTTAATGGTCGCGCAGGGTGACTCAGTCACCCCGATTCTTTTTTTATAATTAGTTTTATTGTACACGATAAAAATCGTAATTCTAGTGAATAATTTAACCCTCCAAGTGGTCTGCCCGTAAAATTCCGCCATTCCAGAGATGCTTTTTCTGCCTTCAAGCAAGATTCCCAAAAGCGACCGAACCGCATTCTTAAAAATACGGCTCAACCGCTTTTGAGAACCCCACCTGAAAGCAAAAAAATATGTGCGGTGCATTTTTGAAGCATCTCCAGAATGGCAAGACTTTAAGTGCAGATCGCTTAGAGGGTTAATTAAGAGAAAGTATACTCAATTACTTTCAAGATTTTTCAATTTTTCTTTGATAATTTGAGAAAAAATCCAATAATGTGCATAACCTTAATAAAGGACACAAATCAGACATTTTTCACTAGATTTACAGGAATGTTATTTGCAGGCAAAACTGTCATATTTTGTTCAAGTTATTGTAGTTTTACTGTCCTTTGATGATCGACAAGTAGCATGTTGAACTTTTTCTTGCTTGTGTCTTTTTAACAGGGCAAAGTGTGTCTTGTGGTATACTTAGGGCTTCATGTTTTAGTTGATGGAGTTTTTCAGGAAGCATTCGAAAATTTTTCTTTCGTTTCATGTTCTCATCGCTTTTCTCAAATTGACTTTCGCTATCATGATTAATATACATTATTTCAGCAGGTTCTTCCCTTGTTTTATCAGTTTCAAATTCCTTCAAAAGAGATCACAGATGCCCCCCGCATGACCGCTCCCGGGTTAATAGTGTATTCAGTATAAAAATATGAATGTTCTAAAAAGAATTATGTAAAACCTTTTTCATTATGGTTTACATGTTTGAGAATACTCATAAAAATAAATCTTGGCCAAATAATCCATCAAAGTGCTCCCTGTGTTTTTCCAAACATCATAAAACTCTTTTACATAGAAAAAAGCACAATAAAAAAACATTATTTACAATTTCGCTAAATGAAAAACAAACACTTAAGAGAGGGGGCGTAACTAACCATGCCATTAAGTTCGAAGGTCAAACAGATGATTTGCTGCCTGGGGGAAAAGTGAATTAAATTCTCCTTTTCTTTTCCTACAGCTAATGTACAGTATTTCAATAATAATAGCAGTGATGAAGTTTTTTATCTTTCTAAATTTTTTTTGATTCTGGATCTGGGGTTTGTTTTTTCTCAGAAAAAGTAGTATTTTAGGTACATAGAAAGAAAACGTAATAAAAAAATCTCTCATCGTGGGATTACAGCAAATCAAACAAAATGTTTTTTTTTTTTTTTTTTTTGTTTCGTTATAGGATCAAAGATAGCTATGACCGTTTGGAATTTGAAGCTTTTATTTTTTGATGACGTAATATCGTTAGATGATATACATAAATTGTATCAATGTAAGTATGTTTTTTTTTCTTATGTCAGAAAGTATTTTGTTTTACTTCATTCCAACCAATTTTTTAAATCCTTTATTTTTTTTAAAAAATCTTTTATGCTCGCACCCCCTTGAAGGGTTATCACGACCCCCAAGGGGGCGGGCCCCACAGTTTGAGAAACGCTGGCTTTATGGTTAAAATTCAAAAAGAAAATTTTATTACAGAAAAATAGGTATTTCAGTACTTTTTAGCTTAAAATCTTTCCCAATACTGGTTTAGAATACGATATGTACGTGAGGTTAATAAAATGTTTTTATAAAGTTTTATTTACAAAGTTATTCCATTCATATAATTTTACTTTTTTCCAGTAAGACATCATTCAGTTTCTCGAAGCTGGTTTATATAAGTATCTTAAAAATTAATACGAGCAACAACTTCTCTAGTGACGACGGTAGTCGATTGCTTAGGGTCAAGAGCTCTTGACCGGATGTGACTGAATGTTTATAATCGCCGCACTCTAAAGTAGTACTGTTCAAACTTTTTCGATTCATACAACCCTTAAGATGTTTTCAGAGAACCTCGTTCCACACCCACTTAGCAGAATAAGTATTAAAATAATATTTAAAATAGATTAAGTTGTTATATATGTGCTTTAAGTAACGATAAGAATTGCACTTGTTATAAAAAAATTTTATACAATGTTAATATAATTTACACATTAATAGTATTAATTTGTGTTCCAGGTATCACCTTGAGACATAGCCATCCTGTGATGACCATGTCTTGCCGGTTCCGCGTAAGCTAGAGGTGTGGGATTATCAAAATGATGAGACATAATTCTTAATACAACTTTTATTAAGAGTAACTTATATTACTTAAATTCTAATTTGACAAATTTAATTAAAGTGAGAGTCAAGCCCAAATTAAATCACGTATTTAAGTCAGATCACGCAACTAGATCCTCTATCCCAATTATCCTAAATAATCCTGTTTATCTAATTACTTATATCCAATATTACCTTTTTCAGTTCTGGTTCCTTGACCTAGAGAATATTATCTATAAACTTTATATATGAAGATTCTTGATCCGCAAGGCAGCTAATTCTTGATCCTCAAGATTTCACACTAAGCTTTGTCACTCTATCGATCAGAATAATTCCACAATACTATCTCTGAGCCTGCCGCGCTATATCTAAGCTTGCCACGCTATCCTTTTATAGTATATCTCATTTACATATTATGATCGTTTATCTTCTTGGTATTGGGTTGGAAAAGTTTTGCCATTAATCGTGGCCGTCAAAGAACATAGGAGTCATGTTAATCAGAAAGACGCGAGAGACGTCACAACCTACACATAATATAATTAGTAACTAGGATATGGGCCTGCATTTTTTTATGCAAACTGCCAAACTCGAAGTCTATTGAAATTATCTGCTGTCCCATTTCATATTCAGTGTTTCGTTTCTTTTTATATTTTGTTCTTGTTTCCCACAGATACATTGAGAAATGTTTTTCACTTAAATGCATAGTTCAGGATGTCATTCAAATATTTAAACTGTGAAACAAACTGTATTTTGCATGAATTTGCAACCTAAAATAATTTAGGGGAGCTGTTCTTGCTTAAATTTAGATTTTAACATTAAATCAGTGGATATCGATACGTTGTTCTCTCTTTCATTACAGGTGTGTTTTTCCCCCACAAATGAAAAAAGATGCATTTTTCCATTGGAAAACTATTTTGTTTGCTAAGCATTGTATTAACGAATAAAAAATTATTTCGTGGAACATGAGATAGTAAATAATGGAATGTTCATGATAGGTACATATAATGTGAAAAAAAAGATTTCAATCTTTTTATTTTATAGCAAAAGTTTAAAAAGCATAAAAAAATTAAGTTATTTTGGGTAAATAAAATTTACAATTTTAATGACTGAGATAGGCTTGAGATACTTAAGTTATATAAACTTCATAGAGAACGTGAATCCATTTTACATACGCATCTATAATTTTCTGTTTGATTTTTTATTGTGACTCGTGGAACCCGAGGGATCCGCGAGTGAGTGAATATTAACGTCGCACTGTTCAGCTACACGAGGGCTTTTGGCAATGGACCTCATAATTTTGAACCACGGTCAAGTGTCGAATACGACACCAGAGCTGGCACCCTCTCTCCTAACTACCACACCACACCAACGGGAGGACGTTTCAGCTCTCGACAGATTTAACGTGCATCGCTGCCCTACACGGCGGGTCTTTAGTGGTACGGGGCTCGAACTCATGACATGCCTGCCATGGTCCGATACCTTAACCACTGGGCTACCGCAGCCCCTTCTCCTCGCCAAGGGGAGGGCTATTATAGGAATTTACCATATTTAAAATAAATTTTCATTGGAAATGATGATCCAAGAAATAACTTTTATTACGTTAATTTGAATTTCAATCCAGATTCAATGGAAATCTCCACGTGATATTTTTGTGGTTATACTTTCACAGAAACAATAAAAATCAAACAGAATAAAAAAAAAGTTGTTCACTTTTACTCATTTTACGAAAGGAGGATCCCGAATTTGTTAACGATACATTTCCTTCCACAAACGTTCTTATCAATATGCAGGGAAATACATTTAACGCGAAAACATAAAACGGAATATCTGTTACCACGAAACATGTAACGGCCCCCACATTCTATATATTTTCAAGCACTTTTTCTCTTAACACAAAACGAAAATTATTTAATACGAAAATATTTCCTTTCTTGGAGAAGGAGGATATTGAAACTGAGTCAGCACTTAATGAATTGTTTGAGAAAATATCTGTATTATATGACTGTCTTACTATATAATCGGAAGAATTCGTTGCAATAGATGTTGATAACATGTGTACATCCCTAATTATGGCAGACAAAGGCATTTCGGAGTTTGTTCAAAGCTCAAAAAATACCATTGGTGAAGATTCCGACGGCGAAAATGAAATGAATAATGCAGTTCCTGTTCCCACGTCATCCGAAATTAAGATCATGAAAAGTATGCGCAGTTATTTAGATGCACATTCCAACGATGAAATATATAACAAAATAGACGACAGCGAACATTTTGTAAACAATTTGATACTAAAAAAGACAATGAAAGGAAAATTATCAAATTATTTTTAAAAAACTCAATAAATGTTTTGTTTTTCTATAAAAAACTGAACATTTTATGTTAAGTTTAGTTAAATTCTTGTGAAAGTTTTTATTTCATTGATTTTTATTAAATACATGCATGTATACATATTTATGTGAATAAAATGTACTCTAACAAACTTAATTTTGTTGAATATAAGTTCTTTTTCTTTTTTGCAATATCTGTTAACAAGAAAAAATATTTCAGTCCCATTTAAACGATTTTCACTATAGTGGATGATAGATGGCAGCACGACTTGCTCAGGATGTAGCCTAGTAATGTTCTCGAGCATGGGATATCCATACATTTAAAAAGTAAATATGTTCACTGAGAGAGAGAAATTAAATTAAAAGTTTTAAAATTTATTTTGCAACACCTTAGGTTTTCTTTATAATACTTTTAAATCATCTAGATATAAATGAATCTCATTTTTATAAATGTTTAGTAATTTTCAGGGGTAGCTGGCGCCATCTAGCCAAGTGAGAAGACATCAAACACATTTCTGCATAATGTGAAAAATAACAGAAAAATCCGACTACAAGCAAGGCCATCTAGAAAAGGACTAGGCCGTGACAGCATTTTGATGACGTCACGAAAGGAGGGAAAGAGTTTCTACGCGCATTCGCTCTGTGAGGAATATAAAGCTTTGAACATTTATTTCTTTTCATGCCATAGGCTTAAAATTTCCGCATTTATATTGATTATTTTTTTTAATTCTTACTGAGAATATTTTCTAATGAAAATTATGCATTAATACGCTAGAATGATGCATAATATTTTCCCGGAAAAAGGGACAAAATCACTCATGAAAGGCTCCTAACAGTATAAGAAAAGTCTAAGAAAAAACTGGCTCAATGTAAAATAATTTCAATCAGATAAAATAAAAAAATAACAAACATTTACTTGCAAAGAAAATTTGAAAAGTAGAGCATTAGGGGGCATATTAATAAAAAATCATGTGAATTTAGAAACATTTTGCTGGGTTCCTTTTCCTGTGAAATGACATTTTTATTCTCATAGAATCAATGAATCATAACAAAAGAAAAATTATAAAAAATGCAGCAAAATATATTCAAATATAGAAATCACAAACAGTTCTAGATACCACAGTATATATAGTAAAAATAGATTCTAGATTATACGTTAAAATATTCAATTTTCATTCATTTTAATATTCAAAAATTTTAAAATAATTTCAATCCAATAAAATAAAAAAGAAATAGGAAAAAGAAGTATTTGAGGCATATTATTATAAAAAAATACATCAAAAATATATACAAATATAGAAATGACAAAACAGTTCAGATACCACGTAATTATATAGTAAAAATAGATTCTAGATTATACGTTAAAAATATTCAATCAAAATAATTCATTCATTCAATATTCAAAATATAAAATAATTTCAATCCAATAAAATAAAAAAGAAAATAGGGAAAAATAAAGTATTTGAGGCATATTATTACATAAAAAAGCATATGACATGAACAGTTTAACACCATAAAAATTACATAGAAATATAGGATGTTTAAAAAAATATATACATTAGTAAATACACTTACCTATAAATAATCAGAAAAAAACTTTCATGGAATATATCATTAATGAGGCAACGTACACTGATTAGTTTCAAATTTTGAATAATTTGCATTTGTGATGATATTATTTAAACTATTAACTACATTATTTTTATGCATATGCATTAAATTCAATATTATGCTATGGTAAAAATATCTAAAAATCAAACAAAAGTTTTGAAATTAAAAAAATAACATTTTACATACTTTGAATGCTAAAATCTTTATGAAAAATAATTTAAAGAATATCGTAAATAAATAAATAATTTTTCTTCAAATAATAGTTATATGAACAATTACACACGTAAAATGCATTGAT
>BMAV01011805.1:0-17061 GCA_019973955.1 Trichonephila inaurata madagascariensis | reverse complement strand
GTTTATCGCCATACCAGGAGAAGCATTTGTGAGGTGGACTCTCTCTAATATTATTAAACAAGGTTCTTTTTGGTTTTTAACACTTTGTGAAGATGCTTTTTTTCCCCCATGACTACATCAATACCGTTAACTCTCGCATCTATGGAACCCCAAATCAAAGAGTGTACACAGATAAACCAGTGTACGCAGAGTGTACACTGGTACACTCTGTACCAGTACTCTGTGTACCAGTACTCTCTCTACCAGTACTCTCTATAGCAGTACTATGTGTACCAGTGCACACAAAGTGTTCCAGAGAATTTCCCCAAACACAGTGTGGTGTAAGTTCACACGTTATATCATCAAAAGGCCCTCTTCTTTAAAAACCAGAATCTAATAAATATGTGGAAAATGGTGACAGTAAATGCCCAAAGTTATTTAATACATCTGCACGAAAACGTTGTTCCATGTTTGCCTGGAAAAGCTGCGATTCTACTGTTACGTTTATTCAATATGGAGCTACAAGTCACAATGCTAATCCAGTCAATGAAATCTTGATACAGACGTTCGGACAAGAAAATATCACTAGCAAACTTTGCAAGTTTCCATGGGATCTTCGGTCCCCAGATCTGACACCAGTATATTTTTGGCTATATGGATAGCTGTGGTGGTGGACACGTGGAACATATCATGCAAAAAAATGCTTTGGTAACATTATTTTTGTTATATGTGTGTCTATTCTTTCAATTATGGACGAAACGCTATCTATCGGCTATTTTTATCTTCAACAAGTATTATAAAAAAAAAATAAAAATAAGTCAATTCCTACTTAGATAAACAAACAAATTTTTTTTTTTAGCTACTTTTTATTAAATAGTTAGAATTAATATAAATATATGTATACATAGAACAGAATCATAACATTAAGTGGTAATTAATTTTTATTACTTATCATTAAAATATCGTATTGTCATCCAAAGCAATTGTGTATATAAATTTCAGTGCAACTGTATACTTTAACAAGTGAGAAAAACTTTTTCAAGTTTTGACACAAGTCGCCAAAAATGTGGCTAAGTCACCAGAAATGATGCCAACGAGGTTGTATTTGCAATTCTTTAAATAATTAGTTTCAATCAATTAATTTTTATTAATTATTATTATATTATTGTATTGTCATCCAAATTAAACCTGAATATAAAAATTCAGCTCAATTGAGTGCTTTAAAATGCATTTTAAAAACGATTGAAAATTCCACCAATATAAATAAATAAATGTACAAATATATAAATAAATAAATATATAAATAGTGCGAGCTAATAGTAGGAATTGAAAAATATCCCGTGACTTATTGATGCTAAACCTGCAAACCGCTTTTTGTTTTATTTTATTTACTTTGAACCCGCGGTCACTCACGCCTGTTTTTGCTACCGCCGTTACTCGTGGGGTGTAGAGAACACCCCAAACTTTTAATACTTGTATTTAATTATAAAAATAAAATTAAGCCATTATGATACATATTTATAAAGTACAAGATGTTTTTTTGTCCAACTAAACATTATAAAATATTTTCATTTCAAAACACATAATTTATGTTTTTATAAACCAGTATAAAACGTATATACCAGTAATAAATATACTTTTTAGTTTGTGAGATAATGATTGTAGAAAGTAGAAAAATAATATCTTAATCATTTTTCAAACATTCAGAGCAGACGTGTAGTATATGCTTTAACTCCTCTCTCAGCCTTTAAATCTCCCACATAAATTTTGAAGGTCATTACATTCCAATCGTTCGAGAAAGAAGGATTGCATCAGGCCTGAAGTTTTAATGACCTAAAATGTGCAGCTCCAGAAATCATCGTGGATCTGCGCATTCTTTTTAGAATCCGGGGTGCATTTTCTTGTTGCTGGGGTGTACAAAACACCCCGCGCGAGTGATCACGGGTTAATCATTTTATAAGTTTTGGCAAGTATAGTACCTTGGTGAGAAAAAATGTTTAAGCTGCCATATAGATGTGTTATTGATTCAACAAGTTAACAACAAATTTTGCTAATTTTGATCTGAATTTTATATATTATCTATAACAATGTATAAACTTTAAGAATCTAGAGAAATTTTGTTCTTTAATAATAATACAAATTTTTTAAAAAAATGATAATAATATATATCAAATTTTAAAACAAAATTACTTACCTCCTGTTCCCGCAAGATAATTTTTAAATTATACACTTTAGAATCTCAATTTTTGCATTAAATTGAAGCTAAATGTTACCTTTATTCTGTATCCCACTTAATTGAAAGATATCTTGTATTTTAATATATTTTAAAAATTAAAAAAAAAATCATAAAAATAATTTTTAAAAATTTCAATTTTTATACAGTTGCAAAATCAAAATGTATTAAAACCATAAAACATATAATTGTGGCATACAGAATAAAAGAACTATGACCTGTAAATGAGTGCATAACGCCACCTTGTAGCTCTAGAGTAAAAAACTTTCGCTACTTATTGCGGGGAAAAGTGTAAAAATTGAAACTAAGAAAATCAAGTTTAAAGATTGGACATTTCAATATTTCAAATAAAACTTAATACATAATATTTAAAATGATCCTGCTTCATATATAGGACCTTCTAGTTCTGTAAAATGCCTATTCGAGTGGTTTTTTTTTCATGTTCTGCTAGTCCCTACGGGCCTCTAATGTATACGATCTTGATTTACCTCAAAAGCGTATTTTTATGCGGTATAAATTGGCCTTAAAGGCAGAGTGTGCAGTAAAATGTTTTATTTAAATCAAAAGAGCTTTCATTATCCTTATAATGTCCCGTCATCCTCATTAAAACATACTACTATTGCCTCATTTAATGCTATGTCTACAATATTTTTAGGATGACCCAGTTTTGGGGGCAGTATTCTAAACAGTCAGAGTTGAATTAATCTATTAGCGTTTTGCGTTTTACCCCCACACATTTTTCAGCAATTTGGGTGCAGATAGTTCTGCTATTATAGGCTTTTATTCCAACCATTGGCGGCAATGGCACAGGTATTTTTTATGTTTGAATGAAGTACTATTTGTGGCGAACGCCTTTTGATATTTGCACCACATATCACCACCAAGGCATATGCATAGGTTCCTCATCAGTGGACCTATATAATGACAAATTGTCTATATGGCCTGACGCATATCACTAACAGAGAGCTGTTATTCTTGCTCCACAGTATTGCCATAATAGGTGTAATTGAATCACTAACTTATCGCCGACGATTTACCGCTGATAGTCTTACCGTCTGATATGCCACGATTCATTGTTTTTAATTTTCGCAGTCTAGCACCCATACGCTTTTGTATGTGGCCAACACATTCAACTTTTTTCAATAGAATATGGTATTGTCCTTTCAAGCTCTGGGAAGGTTTTGTGTCCCCATCGCCGATATAATTTAGTATACTTCGTACTGCTGTGGTACCTGATCTTTGAAATATTTCCTTCATCCTGTCTACTATTTTACTGGAAGAACCAATATGGTTCTTCACACAGGGTGGTTGCTGGATGCTTCAATTTCCACCTTCATATGAATGTCCAGATTTTGACCTCGCCATTTTTCACATCCTTTACAATATGAAGAGAGAACAGCAACATCAATCACTTTACCCGTAAAATCTCCAATGCACACTACACACCATACGTAAGTGTAAAGTCCGTGTTTTCCACGTACCGTCACCTACTGACACGGATTTCATTGCTTCCAGAAGCTGATACTTCTTCTTTCGCAGCATTTTTCATGGAGTCGTCTGCTACTTCATCATTCGGCCAAATTATTTTCAAGGATCCTTTCGTATGACTTTTGTGATACTGGTGGTGGCAAATCCATTGCTGTGCAAAATTCTTTTTATTCCACAAAACCAGCCCTACTGTGCGCATAGCATAGTTATTCGTGTATTTACTTCATAGTCCTTACTTGAAGCAATAACTGAGTGAACTTTTAAAAGTGTCAATGTACTGCATGAGTAGCATTCAACATAAAACATTACCAACTATTAAAGTCTTTTTTAGAACTGCTTTAGTATTGCACTTAGACATATTAAATATTTGTGATAGTTCAGATAATAAAATATCAATGTTTATCAATCTATATCCACATCGGATTGAAATTTTTAACTTCCTTTGTCAAGATAATTTTCTTTTGCACAATTTATAGCTTAAAGGCCATATGTTTCAATATCGCTATCTGAAACTTTGCGAGTGTATTGGTTCGTATGAAAACGCTGGTTTTCTGCCATAGTCACTGCCTCCTACGTTGAGCTTTACCAGATACTGTGTTTAGTAAATAATAAGATGCAAAAAACTTCTAATCAACAAAAATTTAAAAAAGCTACGAATTCATTTATAGCCAACGAGAGAAAATTCCTACAAAAGCAGCATTAAACAGTATGAAATACAAATGTAAACAAACAATACTTCTGGAATTAAGGTGGTGCTGAGTTGTAAACTTCCTTCTAATTAAAAATAGATCAAATTGAAATTAGCAAATCGAGAAAATAATTTCAATAACGCTATCGAGATTTCAAAACCGAAAACTTAAATGAAATATGGCTTCGTTTACATTGGGTTTAAAATGGTCAATCTAGTGCTGACGTGTTTGATAATTTTTTATTGCTATTGCCGTACTTGGTCCGATTTTTGACGCGGTTTGTTTTAAAATGTTCCTAACAGTCTGTATTAATTTTTAAAAATATTTTTGATAAATGGATTTTTTTGCCGTTTAAAGGTACTATGCCCTCTTAAAGTTTGTGATGACTGCTTCTTCATCAGGTATTTTACCAATAATCGAGAGATGAAAATATATATTATTTATTTTATGATATAGCTCCACATTTTCATAAATCTTGATTCGTTCGATCTACACATTAAGACTTCACACGTTATTCGAAAATTTTCCTATAAACGACTAGGATGACAATTTTTACGAAAGTGAATTTTTTAGACTAACGGAGTTATGTAATACTAAATTTGAGCTATTAATTCTATAATTATTGTAACATGATTTATGTGTGTGATTGTCGAAATGAAGGTTGAGAAATGTGAGGCAACAAAATAATTATACTTCCGTACAATAACTATTCATGTACTATGACATAAGATATAGTTAAATTATATATTGTTATTTACCTGTACTCCTTTCTCTAATTGCTGAGAAAGTACACCGACTAACGGGGAAACAAAACCCAATCTGCTCTCTCTAATTGCTGCGAAAATAAGCTTAGATAAGTGGTCAAGAATTCTGACCCATATTCCTGCGACCTATAACCTGGAGTCCGAGAGCTAGAATGGCATTCGGACTGAGATGGACATCATTTCCCATGCATTTTAGATGGCCGCGTGTTTAAAAGGGACAACCCCATTAAGTGCAGTAAAGGATCCCACACTCTGAGGGGCCAAAAAAGAAGAAAAGAGAACCATGAAAAGAGAAATGTGCTGTACATTATGAGCTGTACATTATGAAAGAGAACCATGAGAGTTCTATAGCCAGCGCAAAAATTGTGGAGAGAGAGCAACAAATAAATAGGCGTGGAATTACCCTGTGAAGACTTTTGCTGAAAGCGAAGGAGACTAATGAACTGTGGACCGTTTACAGATAAATTGTAATGGACAATGTATCAAGAATTTCTAATTTAATAAATAGTTGTATGAAGACTTTATAATGTAGAAATAGTTTAAAAAACTAAACTTAATTCTTTAAGATCTTTCTAAGGAGTATAGCCTAGTGATTGTTATGTGTGTTCAAATCACCTATAGGAAGTATTTCACATTTTACTTCACTAAAAGTTTATAGCAATAACTAAATAATACCTAAAATATATGTAATGATATAGAGTACGTGCTAAAATTATTTAAATAGATATAGTAATAAACCACTTATAAAAAATACATTAAATGCAAAAGTTTGATCCCGATAATTGCTGATAATTTCACTGTTTTTAAATAGCAAAAAAATAATAATGATACTCTCATTGTGTCTTGGTTATTATGGGATTATCACCTTACACTTGTACGCAAAATGAATTGATTTATTTATAGGAATGTCTTGGAAATTTAATCTATATTATTACGGAGTGAAATTTTCGCTTTTCTTCTTCTTCAGTCAGCTCTTAATCTTCTCACAGATGTATCCGTTATCACAAATGGATTACAAATTCAATAAAATATATTCTTATTTAAATTTGAGGAGTTACGAATAAATACGTCCTCTAGTGTTGTCAAATAGTCAATACAATTTTAGGACATTCTTTATTTAACATTCACATGCCTCGTTCAGTTTGAATTCAGGATTGAAGTAATGACTTTATTATGCCAACACGCCATTCAAGATGAAAGTTATGAAAAACATTACCAGGAACTCGGAAAATGGTACTGTTCCCACTTGTCAGAACATCGAAAAGACATGATGACATGATGATAAACTTCAGACAAATACCTTTGAATATTTTTTTCGTATAAATATCTCCCACCTTGGTGATTTTATTTTAAATACTTTTTTATGTCAGACGTATTTAATGTCGAATTTCACTAATACACTGATAAAATTGTCTTCAAACATAAGTATCAGATGATGCCTCTGAGAGATGCCGCAAGACTCTGGATGGAACTTTTCGAAACAATAATTCCGGCGAAGGGGCTTTAAAGGAATTTCGCATTTAGAATCAAAACCTGGTATTGATCGATTAATCTTTAAAATGTGATTCAGCATCAGTGAAGCCTAAATTTTAAATGCAACCAATATCTCAATCATAATTTCATTACGTCCCCTATAGTAAATGTATTGTTCCCTTAATCAATATACTTTGACGATAAGGATACCATACAACTTAACATCTTATGTACCACCAGAGTATATAAACCTTTCTATCAGCCAAGGCATTAATTGCCCGGGAAATTTAAGTACATCATTCGAAAGTAAGCTATTTTCTATGTACTGCTCTACTTAAAAATATTAAGAAGGCTTTGAAATGCACAAAATTACTACATGACAGTAAGCTTTTGAAGAATTTACTTTTATTTTAGTGATTTGTTTTTTTGGCTTCTTTTCCCCTTACATCACATACACGCAACTGTGTGGAAAACCGTTACTGGGGTGAACCTAGTGCCCTTATATTTTATTTGGCAGTTAAGGGATCATCATAAACTTTACAAATTATCCCAAAGTTAATTTTGGTACTTTCTATCAAGCCCGGGGCTTCCATCGCTATAGATGAAAGTTTTGATTAAACTGGCAATTTACTTTAGTTTTAAAAGTTTACTACAAAATGTATATTGTTATACCGATGCTTACTTTAAGTATATTATATCAGTGCAAATGTGTATTCATGACATATTATGTCAATATATATATATATATATATATATATATATATATATATTTGTTTATTTACTTAAAATTTACTGGTTTAAAGATTTTTTTTCGACTATCCGTGCATATTCGCTATCTTTCGTGGAGTTATCACGCCTGCTTAGGTAGTGTAGCGCCTCGTGGCCATTTGAGTAAATCTGCCATACGGATTCTGAATTGTCACTTTATCCTGATTTTGGCATCGCTATTATTTAAAGTGTTTTATGCTGTTTCGCCAAATTCTCAATTCCATAAGATTTGAATAGACGATGGACCCAAAAATATTTTGAGGACTTGATTAAAATTTACTGACTACTATCGTAATTAATCATCTGCTTCCACCTTAGGACTTTAGAAGCCCACAGCCCGCAAAGACAGTGTTTTAAAGTTTTTATACCTGCGATCCAACATCCAATCCATACCTTTCATTGCGCGTCCCCTGCACTCCTAAAGATAACAATGAATTGAACTAAAATATTATACTTTGACACTAAAGGTGCAATACGAATTTTATCTCTTATTTGCCCTAAGGGCGTATATAAACGTCTCGTACAGCCAAAACGTTCTTTTTCTCGTGCGTATACATACGTCTTTCCGAAGTTTGCTCTTTTCTGTGTACTGCTTTCCATAAAATTATTCCGAAGGCCTTGGAATGCAGTCATAGGTTCTTGACACTATTTGTGAAGGATTTACTTACTTCAAAAGATTTGATTATTTCTTTCTTTTCTGTCCACCAATACACCACATGCATTCACCTACGTGTTAAAAAATGGTGGCAATGGTAAGCGAATCACGTAACTTCTATCAGGAAGTTTTAAGGAACAAATGATAAACCTTACTTATTATCCAGATAAGTGTTAAGTTTTGTATATATCTTTTTATTTACCATATCCATGGTGTCACTGGTAATTATTAAACATGTTGTTAGTATCGTTAATTTAATTTTAAATGTATTAGTACTGCACACAGATGCATTTTATAAGTACTTTATTTCAGTATAAGTTGGCATTTTATTTTTTATTACTGTGTTTTTTTCATTAACTTTTTGTTAATTAATAATTTTTTTAAAAAATAATCTCATGTTTCGAACTTTTCAATATAATTCCAACCCTGCCTAGATTTTTCATGCCCCACTAGGGAAGCACTCCTCAGTTTGAAAAATGTTGCAATCAGAGAAAAACATATTTCCGATGTAAGCTCATGCGTGTCATATATACGCCTAAAATGAGCATAATTCAAACCTCTCAGGACTCTGTCAACCCTCAAATATGACAAGTGAACATCTGCACTCTTAACCCTACACAATAACTTTAACATACTTCCCTTGTAAAGGAATTATAATCAAGTTATTGAAAGGTATTTTTTTAATAAATTAACAGGTCTTCTCAACGGAGACCTTTCATGAAGAGGAATACAAGTTTAAAGTCAGTTTGATTTGAATAAAATAGCTTCAAATAATTTATTTCAACAGCTGTACATTTAAAAGTGGTTTTCGTTTTATAATGTGATTCTTTTTCTAACCAGTCTTTCTTCTGTAAAGTTTATAAAGTAATTGAAACATTTTAGTTACGTAGAATTGCTTTAAATGTTCGATTCAAATTTCTCATTTGGAATGTAAGTTAAATCTTATTAAACCATTACATCTTTAGGTGAGTTTTTAGTTGAGGAGAGATTGTAAGTGAATCATACTATCTGCTGGATAAAGATAAATCAGGTTTACTCGAGGCGTCATTATCCACGTTTCGAAGGACTAACTCATCAATTTTTCATTTTTTTTAAAAAATGATACAAATTTTTTAAAAGTTTTCCAAAAATTTCAATTTTTTCTATTAGTTAATTATTTTTAAAGTGAAACTTCTTAAATGAATTTTTTATATGAATATTTTTATAGATTCTTATGGGTGGTCCTACGAAATAATATTTGTATTTCAAAAAAAATACTATTTCCACGCCCAAAATACAGATGTATTGGGAAAAATTTGCTAATGCTGTTTGACATCAATCACAATAGTAACAGAATTTAGCTTACATTATTGGATCCTGAAAAATCTGTATGAAAATTTTGAAGCGAAGTTAAAGGAAACATGTTGAGTATTAATAGAACAGAGAATTATATACTTATAACAAGGATATCTTATACTGAATACCTTACATGTCTACCCCTACCTTAATAATATCAAAATTATAAGTGGCATATATAATCAATTTTTCCCTATACTTTTTGTCCATGCTCTAATTCTATAAATAAGTGACATGGCACATGTGAATCGTTGAATGACTAAAAGTAAAAAAAATACACACTCTCAGCATACTGCTACAGATTCTGCTATCTAGAACAAAAGATATGGAGAACGGGAATGGGGTTACGAAAATTTCCATTCCAAATTCTTTCCCTGGTTTAAAAAAATAATACAGGATATATAGAGAGAGATAGATAGATAGACCGACTGACAGATAGATAGACAGACCGATAAAGAGAGAGAGAGATGAAATACTTCTTATAATACTTATGGAGATTGGTATAAACACTGTAATGTCGTAGCGAGAGGATGTAATTTCTGTAAGGTTTATTATAATTTAGATGGCTGATGTTTATTATTTAAAAGCATTGTAGAGGCATTCCTTTGAAATAATAACTCCGTTTTATTAAACATTAAACAATTTGCGTTCCAACTTCTTAAGAAGCAGGCACACATAACAGAAGACATAAGCAACAACGACATTTCAGATGACGAACACAAAGACAAATAGACTACAATACTACGCAACACAGCCGGCTACATGGTTGCAGAGAGAAAAGCGAAGAGAGAGAGAGAGTGCGATTTCCAGATATTGCTATTTATATTCAGCGGGACTTCACGAAATTTAGGAGGTGGATCAACGTAGTTTCAGAAATTCCCGGCAGGCGGGAAACTAATCAAATATTTACATTGTTTTCCTGAAGGACTGGACCTTAAATAATTCAAGAGTTATTCCAGATTAAATTATTAGAACTATTGCATTTCCCCCATTCGTAAGAGAAGTGTGTTTTCCAGTGTTCTTGGTCCAGATCGGTATTGTACAGAGATAACAAGTTTTAAAATAAAAAAAAATCAGATTAACATTATTTAAAAACAAATTTTTCTTCACTTAAACACTAACAGAAAAATTTTCGAAAATTGGCAAAAATATAATTTAAAAGTGTGTAAAAACATTCAAACAACCACCCACCACCTTATTACTATTGACTATGAATTCAAAAATATAAACTCCTAAAATGCAGAGAGTATTTTTTTAAAAAAAATTGATCAAAAATTGTTTGGAAGAGCACTGAGGTTGAAAACAAATTAAGTGATTGGACCGCGTTTTGCTCAATCATAAAGACAAGTTTTCCTTCTTATCGTGTGATACTGAACAATAATTTCAGAAACAGAAATTTCCCCCAAGACTGGAAATCGCAAGTCAACCAAAAAATATTTTTTTTAAAAAAACTATTTATGATTTATTCTTATTTATGTTATGCTTTGATTCTTAAAAAAAGGTACAAGAGTTTTGGCAGGTAATAGTATTTGACAGTCAAAGGTGTGTATTCCCTTGAGAGATACTCACTATGCGCAATCCTTACAAAAACATTTTTTATTATTTATTCTATATGTAAACATTTGCTTATTTAATTTTCTTATTTAATTATTAATATTTTCTTAGCCTAAGTGCTCTGAAAACCATTATAATCTTATACACATTAAAAGTTTATTTTAATATCAGATAAATTGTATCATGGCAATAAAATAAATCTTAACATACCAAAACTTTCTTAAAACCATATTAAATATATCAAAATGTATCAACATAAAAGTCTCAAAAAATATCAAAATAGTGGTAATTATTCAGTGAACACCTGAAAAAACTATAAAATTGAAACTTCTAATATACAAAATCAAATTTCAAAACTATTAATTATGAGCCGTGAATTTTCTTTTGACACGAACTATAGCAATGAGTAAATTTACCGAACAATATAAACCTGGATCTCTGGAAACGTTTTAGAATTATAATTGTATAATAAAACATTTACAGTAGTAGGTGGAGTTTTTCAAGTTTGACAGCCCAATCAATAAATTTAAATATAATGGAAAAATAAAAATAGTTTTTTACACATATATACACATATATTTAAAAACAGAAAAAACCATAAAAACTGTGCAATGGTGGTAGGGACAGAATACTAATAAAAAATGAGAACGTGGGGTAGGACCTATATAAATAAGAAACACAGGGGTGGAAGCAGAGACATATAAGAAAAATAGCTGGGATAAAATTAGGATTTAAAATAAAAACATTGCTGGGGTTAGAACCAGGCCTTATATATAAAACTATAATGATACCACTACCCAATAACAAACCATTTCATATGGAAAACTTAAAACAAAAATTTGTTAAAAATATTTAAACCATAAATCTATATCAATATTTTTTTTTTTTTTAAATTTTAGATTTATTTTCAAATTTTATCATCAGGCATATTAATAATAATATATATTCTTAAAGATTTTAAAACAAATAATTCAAAAATCAATAATAGAAATATACAATCTATTTAGACCAAACAGCAAATAATTAAAACTTAATAAATACGAAACACTTTTCACTGGGTTGAAAATAAGCTTGTGTTGCATTTTTTCTCATTGCTTTAAACTAAAACACCTCTCCTGCACGTAAAAGGTTAGAAACGTTCTTTCCTTATCATTGAAACACAGAACTAATGATCGAATTGTAGACTGATTAATTTTGAAGACAATTATTTGCAAATCATATTAACTTTTAACAATTCATTCAGTTTCCATTGCACCTTTCGACAGAGCAGAAAAAGGGTATTGTACGTTCGCACGTGCACTGCACTGATTCACTACACATATTTTAAATTAAATATAAAATAGATTACACCACACATTAAATGGCTTGGACTAAGATAAAAAGGAATTTTATTAGCGCGTTCTCCATACGCTCTTACCCTCTCCACGTTTACACATACACTGCACTACACACCCACTAGCACCCTCTCGCCACAAATATTCACTTGTTGCTATGGGCGGCTCAAAATTTATTTGTTCAACACCGAACATCCACCCCGGGGTTGAATGACACATTCAACAATTTTCAAATAACACAATAATACACAAAACCAATGATACACACACAATACAAGCCAATAATACACAATACAGAAAACATTCATACACAAACAGAAAACAACTAATAATACTCAATAAAAGTAATATTCTTCAATACATGAAAGGTAAAGTACTCAAACACACAAAATTGAATTGAAAAAATATACACAATTTTGAAATTTTCGCATACATTATTCACTTGGAAAAGGAAAAGTACAAAATTTAGTTAGTGGACGTTAAAAATTCCATTTTTAGTTTTCACTTACACTACTCTAATTTTATGATCTTTACCATGATACACTTCAAGAATTCTACCAAGAGGCCAATTGCACTCAGGTAAATTATCTTCTTTCAGAATTACCATATCATTATTTTTTACATAATTCTTTTCAAAACACCATTTATTTCGATTCTGAAGTGTACTCAAATATTTATTTGACCAACGTTTCCAAATCGGTTGCACAATTTTTGTTTGGTTTTGCCACACTTTTAACCTGTTATCAGACACTCCAGTTTCAACTAACTAGGAAATGACCAGGGGGTAAAAGGTGTCAATTTTTCCCCTAAACACTTTTTTCATTAAAAAATTAAAAAAATTACCCAATTTTTTAAATTAACTTCTTTTCCCCTTTTAACCCCCTTTTTATTTGCCAAAATTTTTGTTGCGTTGTCTAAAAATTTTACATGTTTTTGGATCTACCTCGCCTACAAAAAATGGGCTTTAAAGCTGCAAATGAAAGCTTTACTAGATAAAATTCAACTTTTAAAGGGTGACACGCCTTTGTCACCATGCACAAAAAAATGCACAAAATGGGCTTTTTTTAAGACTCATTTTTTTTAAATTTAAGATACTCAACCCAAAATTCCACAAAATCTTTTCCACTTTGCAAAGGAAAATTCTTTTTTCCGGCGGGCTTCTGCCCTAGTTTTGAAAAAATCGGGTTTTCCAAAATACTATACAAAAAATCCCACGTAAAGTAAATACAAAATAAAAGCACATTCACAAAAGAGAATTTTGGATTACCCTTAAAAGGGGAATAATAATTAAATATTGTTTTTCATAAATAGAAATGCGCCCAAGGGAAAAATTTTTAAAAACTATAAGTAGTAGTTTGGAAAATATATTTAAATTTTTCTCCCTTCTTTTATTAATGTAGTACACAAATTAAAAAACCAAAATTACTTTACTATAAAATATCCCAAAATTCCAAAAAGCTTCACTGAATTAATTCTAAGAGTACAAAATATATAAACACTAAGTAAGATATAAATTCCAAAAAGGCAAAACTTAGCAAATTATATGAAAAACTCCACTTATAAATTAATGTTAAGGTCAACATATAAGCATACACAACGTTAATAAAAATATAATAATGATACATTCTATGTATTGTCCAAGTCCAATGCCCAAGGTTTCATCACTTTATCTCCTCAAATGTAATCGCTGGTGGGAAGTCAAATGTCCATTTCCGCTCCTGTTTCAACTGGTGGTGCAAAGAAGTGGGCATTCAGCGCTGTTTCTCACTTTAGTTCTCCATGTAGTTCCGGTCATTTTTGAGAAAGGATCCGATTTCACCTCTTAACGTTTCACCAGCCAGCGTCCACCGAAGGGAAAAGGGGGTCTCCCTCTTGCAAATTTTCTTTTCATCTCTTCCGTCCCACAACGCGCGGGGGTCACGGTTTTTCCCTCATACCACAAATCACCTTGAATAGGCACTTTCGGTTTGGCTAGCCATTTAAAAACACTATTTTGAAGTTTTGGAGACTCTATGTCACTCATTCTAGACTTAAATCTAACCTTTTTTCGCACTGTTGGTCGTTGGATAAAAGGCAGTTTCCGAGTAGGTTTTTCTACTCCTCGCAGAACTTGCGAATATTTACGCCACTGATGTTGAACAAATATAACGTTGCTTGAGGTTTTTAAATTCGGGTTAAAACACACTTTCTGTTTTACTTCTTCAATTTCATCATCATCTAAGTTCACTGGCTCTTTACTAAGTATCACTGGATTAATATCTTCCTTAGCTGTGTCTCCTTCATCACATCGACTGATGTTTCTTCCCACATTTCATTTGCAGAAATTAGCAGTACTCTAGGTAAACCCTTTTCTTCCGGAACAGTAACCGGTTGTGCTACAGGATCTAGACCCACACTAAGCATTTTGGCTCGTTCGCTTTCAAGAGGAAGAACTTTCGCGGTTGTTTGAGTTAACTCCATGTCTTCATCTGACTTTTCCGATCCCATTTCGTCTTTCAACACCTTTCTTTCGCATGTACTAACGTCAAACACTATTTGCTGTTTCGTTGTGAGAGATTCGTTTTTTACTATCACTTGGTGAGGAAAATAAAGCACGGGATCTTCGTTGAGAAAAAAGGATTTTTCCCTTTTCTAAATTATTCCTCATCTAAATAATTCCTGAAAACCTTACAATTCAAAATACAACCCCTTTATCACTTTGCATTTTTCTCATAGGACTTCCGAGTCGTTTTTTTCCCCTAAAATTATCCCCAACTATCACTATCTCTTCCACGGAGTTCTACCTCATATCTATCTTTTTTAAAATGTACTTTTTGCTTAAATTTTTTCTGCTAACGTCCTCCCACTATTACAAGTCTCGTTTTTGAACCAATCATTTTAACCCCCTAAAAGACTTTTTATTTGTATTTATATAAATCAATATTTAAATTTTCCACAGTGAATCTTACTATCCGTCACCTCATTTTACCCCTTCCGCTAACTACAACCCAAACACGTATTTTGAAAATTATGAAAATCTCCAAAAAAAATAATTTAAGTCTCAGTAATTCGTAAAAATATTTCCTTATAACAAAAAATCAATTTTACCAGGAATATTAAATTTATAATCCTTTTTTTTCACTGGGTTTTTATTTAATGAAACATTTATTATTTGAGAGGGAGTTAAATCAATTATTTTTTTACAACCAATAAGTTTAGCCTTTTTTGGAAACTTAAATCATTTTAATTGGAGTTGTAATACTCTCATTTATTCTCCACATTGTTGACTCATTTAAAACAGTACCAAAAAATTTAAATTTTCTCATTTTTTTTGAATCTACCCGCACAATTTTTTTAAAAAAGGGGTAAGAGCTAGGAAACGCCTAATAAAATTCCTTTTATCTTAGCCCCAGCCATTTAATGTGGGGTAATTATTTTATATTTAATTTAAATTATGTGTAGTGAATCATCAGTAAACGTGCAAGCGCAGGGTCGCAGCAGGAGGGGAAGCCTGAGAAAAGGAATTTTTGAGCTTTCCATACGCTTTTACCTCCCACGTTTACACATACACGCACTAAAACGCGCGCCCCTTTGCGCAAAAAAATTCACTTTTGCTTGGGGCCAAAATTTATTTGTTTAACACCGAACAGGTATTTCCCCGCATGTTGAACTCTACTCTTTTGTTCCTCCGGTAATCCTTTCTGGCAACGAATGGCAAATGGCAAGAAAATGGTAACGAATATTCTATTTCAGACGTTACTTCAAATAGTATCCAACATTTTTATCTCTTGACTTACTAATTTCTCGCCCACATTCAAACAACAGGTTATGGGATCAAACCGCCAAATGGAAATACTTCTGAACATATTTCTGGTGTTTGGTAAAAACACTACTGTAATGTCATGGCGAGAGGATATTATTACTGTAAGGTTGTTCATATTTCAGAAGGCTGGTAATTATTATTTAAAAACAATGGAGAGACATTCTTTTGAAATAATATATCACTCCGGTTCATGGAGCATTAAACAACTTGCGTTTCAACGTCACAAGAAGCAGACACACATAAGAGAAGACACAAGCAGCAGCGACATTTCACATGACGAACACAATGACAAAGATACTACAATACTAAGCAATACATCCTGTTACATAGTTACAGAGAAAAAAGCGAATATAGAGACAGGGATTTCCAGATTTTTCTATTTATATCAAGGAAGACATCACGTGATTTAGAAGGTGGATTGATGTAGTTTTAAAAATCCTCTGTGGGTGGGTAGATAATTAAATATTTACACGGATGTCCTGAAGGACTGGACGTTAAATAATTCAAAAGCTATTACAGATTAAATTATTGGAATTATTATTTATATACAATCGAACCACGATATAAAGAACCTTTATATAACGAACTTTTTCCTGGAAACAAAAACATTTTACGATTTTCTTCGTAAAATAGCGAAGTACATTTTCTATATAACGAACTTTTAACCTTGTGATTCAATTTTTTTCTTCCTATATTTGAAGTATTTCTGGGGACTTCGAGTTATTCTCTCTTTTAGCACATTTTATGGTTGTCATAAAGCTTCAACTAGTTTAATTAGGTGCATAACACGCCAAGTGCGGTATAATTATGGGCATTTCATTCAAGAAGGCAGACTGTAACCCCTATTTTTCAGTTCACTGGAAAAATCTTCGATATTCTCTTTAACTGTGGAGTCTCTCCCCTTTAAATAGTTTGTTCATTTGTTGTATCGATCTGTCATGGAACTTTTTTTCTTTTAGATCAAACGAAGTGCGAAAATCAAAGAAA
>BMAV01011804.1:45292-93593 GCA_019973955.1 Trichonephila inaurata madagascariensis | reverse complement strand
CCTTTAGTTCAAAATACAAATGCACTTGTTATTTGAAACCAAAATGTTAACTTGTTTTTAATGTCACTTTCAAAAATATTGATTGAGGGAAAGCATGATTGAGTATATATGTAAGTTCCTTTTATCATGCAGTTGAGGATTTGAATAACACGTGCATTAAATATCGAACAATGCTTTTTTATATAAAATATTCTTTCATTTGTGTTACAAATATGTACCTGCGTCTTTGTCATGTAAAAGCTCTGTGTGTTGGTCTTTTTTTTCTAGTTTATTATCTTCTTTAAAGAACCGAAAAGTTTAAGTGAAAATACTGAATTTTTTAAAATATATATACACTGCTGGCCACACAAAATCAACACCGAAAGACCAGATATCACAGCGAAATTTATTTAGCAGATAACATGTTGTACAAAGATCAAACGATTAAAATTACAGATTCTTGGGACGCGTGGATAATGACAAAATCAGTAGTTAGTGTAGCCACTATTGTTGGCTATATCCGCTGTCACATGCCTCGCCATAGAATCAAAGACGCTTTGGGTGTATCTTTGGGGTGCAGCAGTCCACAAGGCTTCCACATATTACCAGAGTTCGTTACCGGGATACACAAATCAGAGCTTTGTGTATCCCGGGCCAGTCGTTGTGTAAGCATGGGCCACATATTTTCGATTGGCGATAGATAGGGAGAACAAGCAATCCAAGGAAACAATTCAATCTGATGGGTAAAGAAGAACTCTTGAAAAAATTGCGTGCCACGTGTGGTCGCGCATTATCCTGTTACAAAATGGCTGATGGCAAGCGCTGAATGTATGGTAAGACCATGATCTCCAACACTTCAAAGATGTAGCGCTGGTTTTTCAGTGTACCGGAAAGGTGTACTTGATAGGTGCGGCAGCGAAATACAATACCACCCCGAATCATGATACCGGGTGCAAGACTAGTGTGACGATGCATACCGCAGCAATTTAGCAGCCTCTCATCACGGTGTCTCCAAACTCGAATCCGACCATCGGGGTGTTACAATAAAAGCGGGATTCGTCAGTACACACAATGTCATTCCATTCTGTTGTCCATGTACGTCGTTCATCACACCATTGGAGGCGCCAACAGCTGTGGTTTCCTATCAAGGGTAAAGGTAGCAATGGACGCCTTACACACATTCCACTTTGCTGCAAACGGCATAGAACGATACGAGTGGACACCCAATGATGCGTAACAGACTTAATATATTGTGCTATGGTTCTTGATGTGGCTGCACGATCTATCACTTCCATACGCACAATATGCCGGTCATCGGAAGTGTTGTTTAAAGACGTAGGTTTTCGATAGACCCGGTAATCCATCGTTTCCTCCTGAATCCAACCCCACACAATGACAGATCCGCAACAGTTCATTGGGTTTGTCCAACACGTTGACCTATTTCTCTGAAGGATAATCCGCAATCCCTGGGCTACTATTCTTCCTCGTCGAATTCAGAATCATGGTCAAAAAACGCTAGATGTGTCTCCCACAAGGCATAGGTAAGCAGCTTATCCCCCTCCTCCCCAAAAACCCGAAAACAATTGCCGTGCTTCAAATCATCAATTTGTTCTCCATTTATTCAGCGCTTGCTGGTGGCGCTACGGTCACTTGTGAAGTGTGTCTGTGCTATAATACTAATGATTTACTTATTTTATCACCGCCAACGCATGATGTAAATTTCACATGGTTTGCATACTTCCTTCAGAGTTGCATTTTTGTGGCCGGCAGTGTATATACAGGTATAGGACAAAATAATAGGAACAGCCATTTAAAACTGAGTCTTCTTTCAGCCTTCCAATGAAGGCCGCCACGCGATACAACAGTGAGCCAGCCACCTAGTGGTGGTGAAAGGGAATGTATTACTCAACCATTTGACAGTGTGAGAGTTAAATGAGAAAATTATGCTCTTAACAAAGCCTGATAATGTCCGACGTGAAAAGAGTAAAACGCAAAACTACACTGCCGCAGATAACGTCTGAAATGAATTTCTACTTTTAGACCTCTGTATCCATGAAAACTATTCAACGGGAGTTGATGCTGCAAACATTCATGGCAGAGTAGCTAATCCAAAACCCTAAGTTTCGGCACGAAATGCTATGAGGGGACCAGAAGATGCCGAGATAACCTAAACTGGACACAATTGCAATGGGAACAAGTCATCTGGTCCGATGAATTCTTATTTACCTTATTCCACACCACCGGACGTTTGTTCGTTTGGAAAAAACCGGGAGAAGCATTTCATGTTGAATATCTGGCTCAAACCGTGAAACATGGAGGAGGCTCTGTGATAGTGCGGGGCGCAATATCTTCCTGTGGATTAGGGCCTCTCGTTATTCTTGAGGGAGATGTTCACAGGCGACCGTTATTGCTACATTCTCGCAGATCATTTTCACCCTGTGCTTCAGACTCTTTCCGGCAGAAAGTCCTGTATTACAAATAAACGCCTCTGTTCGCACGTTTCACTGGGTTCAAACATGATTATGAGTACATAAGCATGGTGATAGAGTGTGTGGAACATCTAAAGTAGTGTCCCCAGTCACCTGATTTGAACATCATTGAGTGTTATGGGTTTTTTAGAGAGCAATGTCCGTGCTCACACACACAGTTTCCTCCTCCACGCACACTATCTCGCACACTATCATGCTCGAAGAATGAGTGCGAATTTCGATAAACTTACTTCAAGACCTTTATTTATGAATCATAGTGTCAAATGAAAGCTGTCTTTCAAAGGTGGTCCAATTCCTCACTAATAAAAGAATTTCATTTTTTCACAGGTTTTTCTACTATTTTGTCCTACCAATTAGTGTTCGGAAATCCATGCAAATAAGGATATCTGCGTATCTGATCTACGTCACGCCTTCTGTACATAAATATCGTGTTGGAAACTGCTTTGGCATTAATCGTCTGCAAGATGCCACGAAATTCAGAGTTGTCTGACGTCAAAAGGAATCAGTTGCCAGGTATTATAAAATTGGCCGATCCTTAAGGGACATATTTAGTGAGATAAACATTCTAGAAACGACAGTAGCTTTTGTTATTTAAAAGTGAATGGTGATTGTAAGAATGTGCTTTGACCCTATAGACCCCTAATCTAAGAGATAGAGACCGATGAGTGCTGTCCAAAGCAATTCGGAAAGGCCTCACCAAACCAATAGCCCACATACTACAGGAGCTCCAACAAGCATCTCGAACAGTTATTTAGATAAACACCACCAGCAAGAAGACACATTTGCTTGGTTTCCATGGTTGTGCTGCTGCCCATATGCCTTTGATTAAAAAGTCCAACTGTGCTGCTGAGTTGAGATAGTACAAGGTCAAATATGACCGTATATGAGTAGAAATAAGTTTTCTAGAGTGATGAATCATGGTTAAATCTCTACCAGTCGGATGGCAAAGTCTAGGTTTGCCGTACGCATTCAGAACGCCTTTTGCCAGAATGCATTGTACTTACAGTAAAGTTTGGAGGTGGTTAGATTATGGTCTGTGGATGTTTCTTATGATAAGAATTTAGACCTTTTATCCCAATTCACACATGGTAAATTTAACACCGACTCCTCTTCCACTATTGTAGACAACAATGAACTTCCTACGCTGAGGCAAGTTTAAAGGTTATTTTTGTTACTTTTAGGATGAGTATGCCACTTGTCACGTTGCGAGATCCACCATAGGCTGACAATGGATTATGATAGCAATGGGATGAGCCGACTGGACTGGCTTGCCCAAAGTCCTGATTTGAATCCCTTAGGAAACCTCCGAGACGAGTTGGATTGCTGAATTAAGGGGTGAAACAAGCGTAGAAAATCAGTGAAAGAACTTGCATGGCTTTTCCAAGCCGAGTGGAAAAAAATACCAGTCTATCAGACAAACACTAGAGGAAATCACATACCCCGGTGGGTTAAGACTATAATATAATATATATATATATATATATATATATATAATTCAATCACAACACACAGGAATCGATAAAAAAATCGAAAACTAAATAAGATCCTATAACATAAAATCCATTTTTGTCATGGCGAATATAGAAGACAAAATTCTAACGTTTTCAAACAAATTAAAAAAATTTACATAAAATAAAAATTTATAAAATATCAGGGTAACCTCGAGGACTTAGGACCGATAAGTGAGGGTTAAACTGGTTTGATGGCGCCAACCTTCCCCCCTATTGCAACTTGGTAAATTAATCGTAAAATATCAATTCTCAAAAATTAAAAATTTTAAAATTAATGGTGCGGATAAACCATTAAACTTGAAAAAAATTAAACTATTCGCCATCGCACATTCTGAAGATATTATATTAAAATATTAAAATTCTAAAACAATTAATTGCATATATAATATAAGTGAACCCTCGAACACAAGAAGATGATGCACTCATCTTCTTTGAAAAAATGTCTAAAATCCGAAAGTTCAAATTAAAACCAATTATTTTCACAAACGAATAGCGTAAGTCATTAAAACTACCAAAAGCATTCTATCAATAATTCAATTCACAAATTTTTGAACATTTTTCTCTCATATTTAATAACAATTACCACTCCTATATTTTGCTCACAACACCCACTAATGCCATGTCAATCCAATCCTATATATATATACATATATATATCAGGCTCCAGGCCTGCTGGTAAATGAAAGAAAACATCATGTTTAAAAATATCTGTGCTATTGGCTAGCAAAGGCATTGCTACTTTCAACATATAGGGAATAGCCATTTTCCTTGGGTCGAATGGAACCTAGAACCAGCATAATTGCGCGGAGTCACCAGCCTCTTTTCTGGATTATATTCTTATCTACGTCACTCCTCGCTCTGTCTTTAAATAGTCCTATTCAACCTCAAATCCTTACGTGATAGTAAAGAGTTCATTCTATTTTTATTTATTATTTGATTAGTTTTTAAGTTAAACTTTCCAGACCTGACATTATATATATATATATATATATATATATTTGAACCTAAGCCATCACCGATTCTAAGCAACTAAATTCTCAACCCATTTTTGTGAAAAAAAGGAAAAATAGTGTAAGAAGGCGTAGTATACTTACGAAAATTAGCTTTTAAATACTTACAAAATTTTAAAATTTTAAATTATGAAGGGTATCCACGCCTTTCATTAATCCTCTGAGGGAAAATATTTCTTGACCGTTGTATACTTATAAATTCGCTTTCCGGGGAGGAACCCTGTTTTATGTAAATGTGAGGGCTATTTAAACTCTAGCGAATTGAATGTAGGAGTTAGTCGCGTTAGGCTCCTATTACTGTTAGCTTAGGAAAGTTATTATCTGAAGCCACTGAAATTCTTGAACAGAAGCTTTAGTACTAGGTATCCAGTTATACCAGGCGAGACCTGTCTGCAGTTACATTGGATAGCAAATATGATATTTCATGATAGTAATTGATAGATAAATTAAAGTGATGTGGTTTTATCATAATGGCTAATCATCCAGTATCCCAAACTTCACCAGCGACCGCAGGGTCGCGACAAAATACGAACTAAGTAACTAATTTATTTTACCAGTATTAAAAACTTTTAATTTCATATATGAACTTATAATGGCTCTAAACGTCAATATCATGCTCAATTTCTGCAATTCAACGAATTTTTTTGCCTCCGATTCCAAGGCTCACCTGATTTTCAGTAGCAACAACACTGAAAGAAGTATAGCTTAGATTCGAACAAATACTATAAATATTTAAATCACTCTTATTTCTGTTACTCTTATTTTTAATCATTTTTAAACTGGAAGTAAGTAAAAATATAATTTATCTCCACAGTTTGCTTAGGTATGACAAATGTGATATTTACAATACTAAAAATTCTATGCGTGCAGCGCAGAACAATACCTTTCAATCCGGTGCTAGGACTTAGTATGATGGATTAGTTTTCCAATTTGCCTTTAACGTAAAAACATTCCTAAAATATTTTATGTTCTTTCATAGGTATTGAAATAAACTTTTTTGCATTCAAATAGTACTTAAATTTATCAGATCAATGGACATATTTAATACAAGCAAATTGCGATTTGTGGTAAAAAAAAGTTACACTCCGTTATTTTTTCCACAATCATTTAAAATAAAACGTATTACTTTTTCGTATTTTTTAATACTTTTTACTATCAAGAAAGGATTTTTTAATTTTATGAATTCATAAACTAGGATAACTTTAACGATAACTTTGTTTATAGCTCCAATTTTATATAAAGTTGTTCTTCAAACATTTCTGAGCGACCAAAAAAACTGCTATTAAATCCTTCTTCTAAAAAATTTTTAGGAGCTGAGTCAAAATCCTTATTTTGAAATAAAATAATCAGATGGAAATGATTATAAGTTACTTATATATTAATTTAAGCACACATTAACTGTGTGTTTCTAAAGACAACAATAAATATTTAAATCACTGTTTCCATTGCATTATAACTTCAATATATTTCAATGCTTTCAGTTTTTAGAATACTCATTTCCTAGTTCATTGATCAGTTGCAGCAGCTCACCAGTTAAAATAACGCAAAATCTTTTATTTTATGCAACACACGATGAAAAACTGCTCCATAAATCTTACAAATGTTTTCACAATACTTTTGAAAAGTACTTTTGCTTTTCCTTTTTTTAAAAGATTTCTTTTGTTTAGAAATACTTACGGAATAGAAATAACTATACCAAAAGCTATTTTAGTTACGTAACAGCTGTTTTCAACTTTTAACAGATAGGGAAAAAACTCATTGTTTATACAAAACTTCTACATCAGATATAGTAAAGTTGCCTAATGTTTTATTTTCAAAGCATTTTAGTGTAACGTATTTATGATCTTTTACATGCAAACTGTTTAAATTGATGTAAAAAGCATTAAGACACAAATAATCTTGTAAATAGATTTGACATATTAGTTGAAACTCTTTCTAAAGAGAAGGCAGAAGTTACACAAAAAAGATATATTTGCAAAATTTCATATTTTTGAAAAGCTAAAATTAATAATATTTTTTTAGAAAAAGCTTTAAATCATTCATCAATTAAAACATGAAAATGTATTTATTTATTTATTAAAGTTCCGAGAAAAACATCTTTCTAATACTTTTCATCAAAAAAAAACTAACCTTTTTAAGAGTTTTTGTCATTTTAATCACTCTTAAGTAAATTAGTGTCAATAAATATTTTACGTTGAAAAAGAGATTCTTAAAAGGTTACATTTAATTCCCTGATTGCAATAAAGTATATCAATCATTCAAAATCTTCAATCAGAATCATTGTTATTTTTCAGCAAAACATCTATATAGTTGTTTATAGATTATTTTTTTTTAAAAAAAAAGAAAGAAAATTCCCCGTATTTAATACAGTGCAATATTCTCTCATAAATTTTCTTATAAGTACTTTTGTATATCCCATCTGATTTATAAAAAATAACATTAATATATTGAATTTAAAGATTTTTCTCTAACTTCACACACACACACACACAAGAGTGAATACTTTTATCATTTTAATTCTTTCTTTTCTCAAAACAAATTGTAATTTTTTTTTAAATAAAAGGTAGTTTTCTTTGCAAAGATAAACTGAAACTGAGAATATGGAGAGAGATAACAAATAACTATACATTTTAGTCATAAAGTTAATTGTCATATTTAAAGAAAATTTCCAGGAATAATTAAAATAATACATTTTTTGCCGAAGGTAATGCAAATCGTATTTTTGTGGATTGTAACTCAGGGGTACTCAACCTTTTTTTTCTGCTGGGCCGCGTACATGTGTCAGCTATTTCACGCGGGCCGCATACATATGTTAGATATTTCACGCGGGCCGCAAAATTAGGATAAATGGGGATGGGGGATATTTTAAGCCTTGAATGTTTTAATGTTTGTGTGTTTTGCTTTTTAATTATTATTTTTTTTTTTTTTATTTTTGTCATTAACACTAAATTAGAAACATTTAAAAAACACTCCCTCGCAATTTCTGCATCAGTAAACGTTTCATATGATTACCAATAATATAACTACTTCATAGAACGTCTTTGTTACCGCTGTGATATTACCATTGATACAACACTTTGTTGGTGTTGCAAAGATTATTCAAGAAAACCTATTTATCACCTTTGAAAGAGATCTTCGAGGAAAAGTATCATTGAATTTTGACATTTCCTGTTTATTGGTATTTTTAAAAACAGCACTTACGTGTCAAATCAAACAAATACTGGATCCATGTTTTTTCCCTACAAAATAATAGTCCACCTCCCAATCGTCTTGAAACGTTCTTGATATTTTTCGCTTACTAGATATGAAAAGATGGTTAAAAATTAATTCCACCCATAAAATTGATCGCTACTCCTCTGTTTTTGTTATTACTAACCGTAACCGTTCCAAATAGAAAAATAATATCTATTAGTATTCATATACGATACTGACAGAAAAAAAACAAAATTGATACATTTGATTTCTTGACAAAGAATTTCCTCACCAAATTTTGAATACAATGTTCTTAAATAAGTGAATTTCTCAGAGAAATGGGACATGACCGGGCCACTTAAAAAGGCTCGGTGGGCCGCAGGTTGAGTATCGCTGGTTGTAACTCTATTTTTAAAAATAAAGTTTTCCTTTTATGCAGTGTAGTTACACTTATTTATGGAAAGATTGTTTTAATAGTTTCCTAGATTTTGAAGTATTATACTGGGAAAAAACACTTTATCATAATTTAAAAATAATAGAAAAGCAAGACAACTCATTGACCAAAAGAAAAATTTGTAAAGACTGACATAAATGTAAAAAAACGATCAAAAGAGGTCAAGAAGAAAATTGAATGTAAATCAATCAAACTTTCAAAACATACAATTCAAACATAAAAAATGTAGACCTCCTGGATTGATTGATATATATGATTAACTGGACATCTATTCAAAAAAATTATTACAAGTATTATTAGTACATTTTTAGGTATGACAACATATAATGCATGTATATAAATTGATGTAAATCTTTCAAAGCATATATTTGGTTGATATCTAAAACTTCACATATCTATTCAAACAAGAAATAGATGTTACAAGTATTAGTACTTTTTTAGATATGGCAACATATAATGCATAGATTTTATATATTTGACATTGCCAAAAAGCTAAATCTCCAAAAAAAGGACAACATACAACTCCAAAATTTCAGCCTCACTAAGCCGAAAGTCTAACAAAAAACGCGAAATTACAAAAACCCCAAATTTGAAAAGAAGCAATAAAATATTTATTCGCATAAAACTAGAACAAAATATATACACATAAAAATATTTATAATAACTCTATACATATAAAATACTTAAAATACTTCATTCTTCTTGATGCTAACAGCAAGAAAGGTATTTATAATACTTCCATTAACACTTTAAAATATTTTTAATATTTCTGAACAAAAAAAATTATTTTTATTTTTAACACAAAAAAGCACACAAAGGTAATAAGCATTTAATCTAAATTTTATGTGAATTTAAGAGAGTGATTAATATGAAAATTATTAATTTTTTTTTAAATCACAATATATGAAAAAGTTTTTATAAAAAAAAATTATATATTAAGTCTTTTAATCATTTAATGGGAAAAAATATTTTGTTTATTTATATTTGTAAAGTATACCTGAATCCCGTGTACTTTACAAAGAACTTATATATTATGTTAATAAATACTATGTTGGTTCTAGCTTATATCTTTGAAGGTATTATTTATTTACGGTATCAAAATACAAACTTTCTGAGGAATATATAAAATTGAAAAGTTGGGGTTTTGGTTGTTTTTAACATAAATTCAAAATAAACTAAAAGAAAAAAAATAATTGTTCCACCAACGCCATTAAACTGATTTAGACCTCACAGGAAAATATCTTATTCAAATAACTATTTACATTATATGAAATAGAAAAAAAAATGAATAGAAAAAAATAAGCAGTGTAAAACTGTTCTTGAAGTACCTAGCTCTTTTTGTCTAAATAAAAATATATATAATATGGCTTTCCTTTTAAGCCCAATCCGCACGATAGGGTTAAATATTCTTATACTTTTTTTTGCTTCGGGAATAGAGTCAGTAAAAAACCCGGAATCAAAGAGAGCCTTTTTTGGAAAAAGTGGTGTTACTTTTTAAACAGACGATGGTTGTGGTCCAGTTTACTTTAAACGGGAAATCTGCTTTTTTTCAAATACAACAAAAACACGTCTTCTTTTACTTGCAAAAGGTAATTTCTTTTTTTAATTGCTAGGACCAAATTTTTTGGCTTTACATTGTTTTTAAAGGAACATGGATTAAAAAAAATTTTCTTATTCATTTTTCCTTGGACAAGGTTTTTCTTCCCGGGACGTGTCCCTTTCAAATCAGAGTTGGGGGAGGGAAAGTAAAAATTCCAGCGGATTGTTTCAATAATGGGTAGCAAAAGAATTTGATATTTTCCTTTTTCCCCCTTTTTTTCTTGGGGGCACCATGTGGGTCCCTTTTTTCCCCCCCTTTTTGAAAATTTTTTTCTTTTTTTAGAATGTAAATTTTATCCGTTCAAAAAAAATTCTGTTACCTCAAAAAAAAATTTTGGGTTTTCGGTTTGTTAGTTGTAGGTTTTGGTTTTTATACAAATTTTTAAATTTTTAAAATATTAAAATGAAAAAAAATAAACAATTAAGTGGCTTTAGGCCGGGTTTTGTTCCCCCTAAAAATAACAAAAAGTACTTAAAAATTTTTTCTTTTTAATTTCAAAAATTTTTTATAAAAAACCTCATGAAAAGAAATTATTTAGAAAAATTCCCCAAATTTTCAGGGCCCTGGATAAATCCCTTTTTTTTTTCCCTTCTTTTTAATTAATTTTTTTTTCGTAAAAATTGGCTTTTTACCCCCCAAAAATACCCCAATTAAAAAAAAATCTGGTTTTGGTGGGTTATAGGGGGGGTTTAAAATAACTTTTTTTAAAATTAAAAAATTTTTTTATACATTTTACTTTTTTTTTATGGAATCTGTGTTAATTTTTAACCAAAACTTTATCGGTTCTAAAAGAAGGGAATTTACAAAAAATTTTTAAAATAATAAAATTTAACTTAGATCAGACTTAGTGATTTATTTCAATTAGCAACAAAAATATAATTTATGGGGAAAAAACAATTAGATAAAATAAGAAAAAACAGGGAATTTTAAGGAAAACAATTTTTGGTCATAAAAAATTTTGAAACAAATTTTTTATTTTTTTTTTAAAAAAAATAAAAAAAAACCCAAAAAAAATGATTTTTTTAAAATTTGTTAGGATATTAAAAAATTAACCCCCCCACCCAAAAAAATATTTTTAAATAATTAAATAAAATTTTTTTAATTTTAAAAAAAATAAAACTTATTTTCCCTTATTAAAACTTTTTTTTTGGTAAATTATTTCATTTTTAAAAAAAATTTAAGGGATAATAATTTAAAATTTTGAAAGGCATTGCCCCGTTTAAAAAAATTTTTTTTTTTTTTAAAAAACAAAATAAAATTTTCGGTAAAAAAAAAAATTTTTTTTCCTTTTTTTTAATTTTTAAAAAAATTTTTTTTATTAATTTAAATAAAAAAGTTCTGAAAATTTTATATATTTTTTAATGAACCCCCTCTTTTCCCCTTTAAACAAATTATTTTTTTCCAATTCATTCCATTTATTAATAAAAAATTTAATATTTGAAATTTTTAAAAAAATTGGGGTTTAAAGGGAAAAAAAACATACTTTGTATAAAAAAAATTTTTCCAAAATTTTTAATATTTTAATTTTTTAAAGAGTTTTTTTTTTGTAATTTTTTTTTTTTTCCCCTTTTTTATTTAGAAAACATTTTTTTAAAATTTTTAATTTTTTTTTTATTAAATAAATTATCAAAAATTTTTTTCATAAGAAAAATTTTTTTTAATTTTTTTTCCAGAAACGATGGGCCTTTCCGTAAAAACAACACTATTTATTTCTTTTTATAAAAGCACTCAAAGATAAAAAGGTTGTTGAAATTAAAAATGTGAAAAAGTTGAGTATACATCCACTATTAAAAGTGCCATTAAATTAATTATACTTCATAAGAGATAATTCCCCTATTTATATTAAATATTTCAGTTCGTACCACACGCTTGTTCTAGGAAAAATTAATAACTAAATGAAAATATAAATTTTTGTGAATTTTCTTTCTTGGAAAACAGCATACTAAAACAAAATAATTACCAGCATAACATTTACCAAATCACCTTTTCAAGTTTTTTATTAATGAATTTTTAAAAATATTAGTATGTCAAACTGTAACAGATTGTGCTACAAATGACTCTCATAGAAAATTAATCCCTTATCAGTTTTGTATAAAATAGCTTGCACGAGTTTTTGTAATGATAATGAAAGAGCTGAGGCACATATAGCTATTTTTAAACTTTTATTTCTTCATTCGAAACACACACACACACACACAAATCATTTTATTTTTTTATAATAATTAATGAAGTATAATAAAAAAATAATGACAAAAAATTTATCCTTAAAAATACTTACATTAAGGATTTTATATTTTAATTTTATTACTTTAATTAGTTAATGTTCTAAGACGCCTTGTAGAAAAATAAATTTTTTCGCTGTCAAAAAAGCTATAAAGATGAAAGTGCGTATCTCATTAAAAATAACTTAATTCTTTACATATGTTTATAATTATATAACCACTAACTTTAGAAACATATTCCGTTATTTCTCAATGTAATTGTATTTTAAATCACGCTAAAGGAATTTTTGTCGTTTGTTTTGTTATTCGATATACTACTTTAATATTATATAAAATATATATATATATATATATATATATATATTATACGTCGCACGAGGACTTTTGGCGACGGACCTCGAATTTTTGAACCAGGGTCAGGGAAAAAAAAGATACCGGTTTGGGTCCCCCCCCCTACCACACCCGGGGATGTTAGATCTCGAAAATTTTAAAATTCCCGACTGTTCGGAAACCCCGGGATTTTAAAAGCGTAAAATGGATAATTTTCATGATATTTAGTGTCACTTAGATTAGAATACATGTAAAAAAATTATTTTATAAGGACATTTGACAAAAATTATTTAAATACACATTTTGGCAAAAAAAACAGAATAATTTTTTTTTTTAAAAAATGTTCTTTTTGGGAAAAAAATGTTTCTTTTTAATAATATTTTTGAACATAGCTCAGACCTCCGCGAAGCTCAACTAAATTTTTTGAAATATAAATTTAAAAAAGTGGGTTTATTCATATTTTACAACAGGGGGAGCAATTTTAAGTTAAAAACCAATAATTATTTCAATTGGTGGTAACTTGAAAAAAAATATGTTTTTAAAAATTTGGTTGACCCTCAGTAAAAGGTCTGAGCTATTTCAAAAAATTTGTTATAAGTATAACATTTTTAAAAAGGAAAAAACATTTTGAAAAAGTTACCAAGTTTTTTAAATATTTATTTAAATAATTTTTTTGTCACCCCAAAAATGCCCTTAAAAAAAATTTTTTATATTATTCAATCAATGAACTAAATACCAGGAAAATTTTCTATTTTGCCTTTTTAAAAACCCCGGGTTCCAAGTATTCGGGTATTTAAAGTTTTCGCTCCCCACCGGCGACTTGTGGTATGGGCGAACTCTCATTACGTCCCCCCCTATCCCATACCTTGACCCCAGGCTACTCAGCCTGAAAAAATAATTAAATTGCATTTAAGGTCTTACAATTGTTTATGCATAGTAAATTAAACTTCTTAGAAATTAATAATTAAATATTCCTTTAATGAAAATACAAGTTATTTTGAATTTTTTTTAAAAAAAAGGATGAGTATATAAAATAATAAGCTTTTCTCTCTTTTACACTTGCTCTCGCTTCTGGTAAAATATTTAAGTCTTCTTACTACTCTTTGTGATATAATATCAGTAAAAATCTACAAATCTGTCCATATCTGTAAGTATAACAAGGAGAATTAAAAATTTCAACTCTATTAGTTGTTTCAATTTATCTGTAGTTTTTTATATATGTTAGCATGTTTATAAGCTATAATAAAAGCTTATTTCTGTGTGTGTGTGTTTAAATGTTTAAAATTAAATCCAAGCTAATCAAAACTGTGTTCTCAGTATCACTCCCATCAATTGGAATTGAAATAGGAATCCTACTAGAATAATCAGTTTGAAAGGTTTTACTGATTTGTTATGCCTTAAAAGAGTAACAGTTTATCCCAAGTCGTTTTGGAATAAATTCTCAAACTACTATTGATTTCGCTCTCAATGGGTAGTTCCATTATCACAGAGAATTACTTCCTTCCTGAGTTACTTTCAGGTTTCAATCCTATTTTATTAGTTTTGTCCTCTTCAAGTTAAACTTTTAAATCAACAATGAACCAAATACTATAATTGATACCTATTTAATATTTATTTGAATGATTACCTTTCTTTCTCTTCTACCGTTGATGATACTCATGACAAAGACAAGAATCTATCTGATCCAGCGTAAGCAAGTACATGAAATCTCCAAACCAGTTGAAAACAACACAATTGTTACATTCTCCCAACATAAAATTTCTCATTAAAACTTTGAAAAGTATTACATTTCTTTTTCTCAGCACACTAATAGAAAATGGTTGTTATTGATCCACAAAAAGCAGAAGTTTTAACTGTGTCTCCCTTGAGGAACAATTCTTTGAAAACCACAAAGATAGAATTCCTCCCGACTATAAAATTTCCAGCCCCATAAAAACTTTTTCACGATCCGTTTTTCCACTCCAACAGAGCCTGCCCTTCCCTCAGAAATTTTGATTATAATAAAGTAACAATATTAAAAAAAACTCTCTTAAAAGAAAATATTACCAATAAAATATCTTCAAACCTACCTCTTAGATATATATTTTTGTCACTTATTTAGTAAATATCAATTCAAAACTGAAATACTTTTCATCTACGAGGGTCATCCAGAAAATCAAGTATGTTTAGTTATAAAACAATTATGTTATTAACCTTGAGCTTCCTTTACTTCACTATATCATAACTTCTTACTTTTAATTAATTGTCGTATTTGATCAGGAGCTTCAGAACTCCTATTTTATAATGTTCTGCCGCCAGTTCAGTAAGCCTTGTGTTCACAGCAATTGACCGATATTCTGGAGCTTGCTCTCAGCAATAAAAGCCGTGGTAGTCGATGTGGTCAAGGTATCGGATCGTGGCCAGCCTTGTCACGAGTTCGAACCCTGTACCACTAAAGACCCGCCGTGTAGGGCATCGCGATGCACGTTAAATCTGTCGAGAGCTCAAACGTTCTCCCGTTGGTGTGGTGTGGTAGTTAAGAGAGGCGTGCCAGCTCAAGTGTCGTCCACGTCACTTGACCATGGTTCAAAATTATGTGGTCCGTCGCCGAAAGCCCTCATGCAGCTGAGCATTGCGACGCTAATATTCACTCACTCTCAGCAATAAGCTGAATGCGAGAGTTACATTAACCCCGCACTATAAAGCAACCCGATAATTATTGGCGACCGACCTCGTAATTTTGATCCTCGGATAAGCGACGAGGACGACACCTGAGCTTGCACCTCCCTCTTTTAACTACCACACCTCATTAACGAAAGGATATTGAACCTAGATAGATTTAATGAGTATCAGCCACCTCTAGAAAGTAAGTACCTATAAGCTAAGGGAAAAGATAATGAAAATTTCTTCGTACTAAACGTTTTGGAAGATATGAAAAATTGGAGAATGCAGTGATCACCTGGCTTAAAGCACTGCTGGCCGAAAAGTATGGCTTGGAAATTCTGAAAGTCGTCAGAAGATACAATTGAATTTTAAATGTAGGAGGGATTGTGTAAAAAAAGAGAAAAGAAACTAATAAATATTGTGTTTTTATTTTTTATAATTAAACGGTTTTTATTTTATGGATAACTTGCGTAAGTAGAAAATTGATAAATATTCTCCATCTTAAAGACAGAAAAAACACCTTTGTATCTGATACTAACAACCACAATTTTCCTTCCTCCAACTCTAAAATAAGTGTATTATTTAAAATATGTTAAATATATATATATATATATATATATATATATATATATATATATATATATATATATATATATATATATATATATATATATATATATATATATTCTATCGCGTCTCAATATAACAATATTATTATTATAAAGTCCCTTACACAATATGAATTTGATGAAATACTATCCGTTACCTATCTATTGCTAGGAGAACTGAATGGGGCTTCCGAGTGTTATTTATAAATTAATCGAAATCAACACCACTCCACCCACGCTGATTTAAATTGCCTACATGATAGGAAATTTAGTATTAGAGTTCTTTCCTTACAAGAAGTGTAAAAGAAAGTGCACCTAAAGGGTTTTCCCTCAGGCCTCACTCTCTTGGACATATATATATGATATTCCTAAAAAAAATATCATCTGATTTGATATGCAAGCAGACGACAAAGCTATACCATAAATAAGCATATTTATTTTTAAAAAATTTGGTTTCAAAACTGGCAATTAACAGTAAAAGAGCTTAAAAAATGACAATGTTTTCTTTTTTTGTTTGTTTTTTTCAATTCCTTCTCTCTCTCTATTAGCTCACACTCACTATATATTTATTTATTTATTTATCCTAGTGGAATTTTCAATCGTTAATAAAATACATTTTAAAGCGCTCAATTGAGCTGAAATTTTATATACAAGACTATTTTGGATGACTATACAATATAATTTAATTATAACTAATAAAAATTAATTCATTAAAACAAATTATTTAAAGAATTACAAATACAGCCACGTTGGCATCCTTTTTGATAAATTGTGGCAAACCTTGAAAAAGTTTTTTTCTCCCGTTTTAAAGCATTCAGTTGAACTGAAATTTTATATACGTGATATTGTGTTGCATGACAATATAATACTTAAATGATAATTAATAAAAATTAATTACCACTTAATGTTGTGATTCTGTCATATGCATATACATATTTATATTAATTGTAACTATTTAATAAAAAGTAGCTAAAATAAAAAATTTCTTTGTTGATCTAAGTAGGAATTGACAAGTAATAAAAAAAATTTTATTGCTTGTTTTTTTGCTTTTTTAATTAAAAACTATAATTTCCACAAGTCAAAAATTTTATGTCCTAATTCTGTGATCTCGTTTCATCAAATATTTCAATCGTATGCTATGGAGGAGAGCAGGAAAACTGCATCATCCTCAGTTTTCTAGATTCAAACTCACAAAACCTGGTGCATTTTAGCGATTGCATCATTCGAGTCGAGCTATGACAGTGCCCGAAGAGAAAAGATAGCCATTTATATACTTTTGGTGAGGCTCCTTTCTTGCAGATAACTCTACATCAGAAAGTATTATGTTGAAAGTGTCTCTAATTGTTTTTAAGCGTGTAATATCCGAAAATAACGGCTGTAATCAATCCAGTAGATCTCATTTGCTGATAAAATTCATCCACAATTGCTCAGTAAACTGTAAGTCTAGAAATGAATACCAAAACAATTTATTGCAGCACAAAAACTGTATTTTATTCAACAGTGACTTAGAAACAGAAAAACAATATGGATGAATCTCAAAGTTGTGCATAAGAATAACCATATAGAGTAAATGTAAGCATTAGAACTATTTACAAAGATTACTCAAAGACAATCACTCATGGGACGCTATCCCAAAAGAAGTTTCTACTTAATGCAAAAAGGAGAACCAATCACTCAAAGTGGGGTAAACAATACGTGAAATTTACTTCTGAGTAACTGAAACCCCTTATATACACTGACGTGGGAAAAACTCCCAACACCAAGAAAAAATTATTGTAGAGTAATGAAATTTGGACAGTGCAATTGTCTAGTTAACATGGTTAGTTGATTAAATTTTCAAGATCGCAGGTTAATTTAAGCTCAAGAAATAATATTTTAAATGTGAAATGGTGTTACATTAACAGCCAGTGCAACCTCTAGAATTTTGAATGCAAGCGTGCATGCATTATGTCATACAGGTGCCAAATGTCACTTTGTTGTATGTAGTTCCATGCTTGTTGTACTTGTTGTGTCAATACTGGGACGATAAGTGCTGGCTGTGGATGAGGCTAGAGTTGTTGTCCTATGATATCCCATACGTGCTAATAGAAGACAGATCTGGTGATCTCACACAGACCAAGGTAACATGTCAACACTCTGTAGAGCACGTTAAGTTACAATAGCGGTGTGAAGGCGAGTGTTATCCTGTTCGAATACTCCCCCTTTAATGCTGTTCATGAATGTCAGTACTATAGTACTATCATACTTACGTACAAATTTGCAGTCAGTGTGTTTGGGATAACCACAAGAGTGCTCCTGCTGTCATTGGAAATTTCTCCCTATACCATGACCCCAGGTGTAGATCCAGTGTATCTAGACCGCAGACAATTTGTTTGCAGGCACTCTCCTGGCCTCTTTCTAACCAACACATGGCCATCACTGGCACCAAGTAGAACTTGCTTCATCAGAAAACACAGAAGATCTCCCCTCCACCCTCCATTGAACTCTGGCTTGACACCACTTGCGTCGCAAATGGCAATGGCTTGGAGTCAGTGGATTACACGCTACAGGGCACCTGGCTTGGACATATTCTTGAAGTAACCAATTTCTACTAGTTCATTGTGTTACTGTGGTACCAACGACAGTTTGAATTCGGCCACAGACACAATACAATACGCCACAGCCGTACGCCGAATACGATGGTCTTCCCTATCAGGAGTGCCACATGGTCACACGGAATGAGGTCTTCTTGAGGCAGTACCATCTCTCGGCCACTGCTTCCAACAAACATACTTAGTGGATACGTTCCAGTCACGTTTTTCTGCAATAACGATTAAAAAATCCACCTTCTCGTAACCCTATTGCATGACCTCGTTCAAACTTGGTGAGTTGTTGATAATGGCTACTTCATCTTCTTAAGACGTTCTTGTGGTTAACATCAACTCAATACGTCAAATTTCACAGACGAATAACGCTCACAAACTTTAAAACCCGCTTTTAAAAAGAAAACTTTTCAATTAAAGAAGGGGGCTACTTTTTAAACCAATGCGCGAATTTTGAATCGATGTCATTTTTGGGGGATGTATAAAAAATTCCCAAATTTCGTTTACCTAACACAAGTCTTTCTTGGTGTTGCGATTTTTTTTCCGTCAATGTAATAAGATGAATCAAAATTCAGCCTGAGCGGTATGAATGCTTAACAAATAGTCTCGAGTAGAACTAATAAAAAGTTTAGCAGTGATTGTGTTGTTTCAGGATCAAAATCCAGTTTTTCAGACGGTCTAGTGATATTTTACCTACCAAAGAATTTGTAGATTTGTGAATTTGCCCAAGGTATTGTTAACGACCAGGTATACACAAATCGTTTTGTAGAGGGATAACTCCTATGTACTTTTAAAAAAAACTATAAATATATCTCTGTTGCGTTTTTAGGAAGATCCAGAGCCATACCATAAAGCCAAAATGGTAAATACCACATGCATAACTAATGCACATTAGGGACATTGCATATTTTGCTTACAGATTTTATCTTCATGTCGAATTTCCATAACCATAGATAAAAAAAAAATACCTTCACGATGTAACATCACTAACTTTCGATGTCGTGGTAAAGAATCGAGTTAGAATCCACTCGAAACCCTGGGGAACCAGGTGGGTCAAAAAATGCTGAATAAAAGGTCTGGATCTCAGAAACAACTAAGGGAAGCACCTTTCAAACTTTGGCACCATGAAACACCTTTTTTTAATATTCATAAAAATTAATTTTGTCGATGCTCAATTGTGCAACAATCATCTTGGCCCCACTAAATATTAATGATAGCCACTATTACTATATTTTCTATTTTAACTCGGAACAACTTAATTGCATTACTTATTTGGCTAATATCTAGTTTTGCTAACAGCAAAAGCGCTTTATTTTTTTCCCTTATTTTTAAAATATTTCATTTTCACGTAACAAAGTGCGATATATATGCTTTGTTTGTAGTTCAGATTTTCTAGACTTATCCCTTTCCTATTATTTTAAATCAGTTCATGATGGTTGTATACAATATAGTTACTTTTTTCAGTGACAAATGCTGTTTACAGCAAGTGATGCAATTTTTTGCACTCCTCTATTGATGGAACATTGACAATGAAAGCACTTATTGAATATATTTATTAAAAGTTCCATATAGAGAATGAAAAAATTTCTCGCCCAATTTCACGAAACTCCGAAGTATATATATATAGCTCTAAATATATATAACACAAAAAACCCAAAAACCCTTCCCCAAATTTTTTATAAATTTTTTAAAAAAAATTATATAAACTAGTTCTCAAATAAAATTAAAAGGGGGAAATATGAAAAAAAAATTAAGAAGTTTTAAATTGAATTTCAATCATTTTTTTTTTTTGTTGCAAAAGTGCAACATTGAGCAGTAGTGCAGTAAATAACAAAAAAATTTTATATGAGGGTTTTGTTTTTATCATAAAAAAATTTTTAAAATTTTTTGAATTTTTTTCGTCAATAAAAAAGAGGAAGCATAAAAAATAATGGACTCTTTTTGGGCAAAACACAATTCTTGGGGGCATCGGAGAATTTCCCAATTGTAATTTCTGAAAAAAAAGTACTTCCATCTAGTGACAAAATTAGCATGTATTTCGTTGCAGTAATCTTTTTTTTGCCTCAGATGAGTGATTTTTTAGGTAGTTAAAAAATATGGAGTCTGTTAAATTAAAATGAAAAAACATTTTGTTGGGAAAAACAACAGTGCAAGTTAAGGGTTTAAGGGGGGGTTTTGGGTTTTGTGTGTGTGTGTGTGTGTGTGTGTGTGTGTGTGTGTGTGTGTGTGTGTGTGTGTGTGTGTGTGTGTGTGTGTGTGTGTGTGTGTGTGTGTGTGTGTGTGTGTGTGTGTGTGTGTGTGTGTGTGTGTGTGTGTGTGTGTGTGTGTGTGTGTGTGTCACCACACATTCTAATAAAAAACAAACATACATACATGTAAACAAACCCAAACCCAAATTCAAATTCGTGAAACAAATTCTCGTATTCTTAAAACCCCTTGCATAATGATTTATGAGATATATTAATATTCTACATGCCATTAAAATTTCATCTTACAAAAATATAGTTTCTCTCATTCACCTCTCCCAAAATTTCTTTCATAATTTACGAAGTATTGACACTTGTTTTTTTACCCAAAAAATCTAGAAACCCCAAAAACTCAGACCCCGGGAAATTAAGAAAACAAAAAATATATTCTTTTTTAAAAATTTTTAGAAACCCATTTTAATTTTTTGTCCCTTTCTCATAACCCTTTTGGGACGCCCCTCCCCTTTTCTTCTAAATAACCCAAAATTTCTTGACGGCCACGATTAATAAAAATTTTTTCCAAACCCCCAATACCAAGAAGAGAAAACGGATCGAATATGCAAATGAGAAAATATTTTGGGATAAAAGGGTTTTGGGTGAGATAGAAGGGCCCCGGGGGATAATTTTAGTGCGGAATTGTTAGGAATAAAGGTTAGACGTCCCACAGCCTGAAGAAGGATACGCTCACCGCCATTAATAATAAGAAGGATTAAAAAAAGCTTGTGTAATCTCCCTTGCAATTAACATAATAGGAATTATTTCCAACCTAGGAAAGAAGGTGACCTAAAAAAAGGTAATTTTTTTGTATGGGAAGTTAGATTGCAGTTAATTAAATATAATTAAGATAAGTGTTCTAGTTGTGCTGATTTTGACTTGAATATAAAGTTTAATTGTTGGCTGATTCTCACTTTAAGAAATTTGGGTTATTTGGGAATTAAGAAATTTTAAGATTTTAATAAAAGTTGTGTTAAGAATTACATAATGTCTCATCATTTAGAAATCCCACACCTCTAGCTTACGCGAAAACCCCAGACATACCAAAAGGGGGCATAACCCCAATGGCGCCCGAATTTTTTTTTAATTTCCCGGGGGTAATCCCAGGTGGATTTTACGTATTACCTGAAATGTTTTTTCAGGGTCAGAGAACATTTTAGAGTTCCTAAAAAACAATAGAGAACCAAATACAGTTATTTGAAATCCCAAGTAATCTGTCATGTGCTTACTTGAAACGTCATTCGGGGAAGGGCTCAAGATTGGTCCCCAATTTTGGGATCGGTGTTATGCAAAATAAGCCACGGATTTCCCCCGCAGCCTGGGGTGAATTAGCGAAGGCTTTTCCCGCGGTCAAAAAAAAAAGAATTGGGAAATAAAAATTTTTTGGTTTTATTACAGGGAAGAAATTAGGAACCCACTGATTTCGTGTTGATTTTATTAAAAAATTTGAGAAACATTTAGAACTAGGGGAAAGTCCCAGGGCAGAATTGGTGGATCAAATTTTTGTTCGACTCGAACCACAGATCCAGGACTATGTGGGAAATGCGCAATCCGGGAGAACACCGGGGGACAACTTTTTGGAAGTCTTAGCTAAATTCGAACAGAGGTATTCTTGCAAATTAAAAAAGGGGGCTTACAAAAATAATGATAATGTAAAAAAAGACGAGGTCAAAACGCGCATAGGGTGCCCCTTTTTTGATGCTAATGGTAGAAACTGGGGAAATTTTAGGTTGGACGTAGACCAAATAACCCTAGAAAATGATTTTTATGAGAATAGCCGTCCAAGTAATAGAGGGTTCGAAAGGAATAGATTTCAGAATAGTCAGAGATTCAACAACAGAGTTACCAATTCCGAAATAGGCAAATGATAATTTAATAGAGGGACCGTAGTAGAAATGGGGGTTCAGTGAAAATTTCAGTAGAGGCGATAGGATGCAAAGGGACGATTAAATATTGTAAAGTTAGATCAACCTCAAAAGTATCGACAGAGAAACAACAATTAAAACTTCTCCGATATATTATATCACTAAATAGAACTTCCCCACGTTCTATTTTGTTAATAACACATTTTGAGAAGCGCTATATAAGGACGCAGGCAGATAAATCATTTATATCGGAAGAAGTATATGAAAATATTTTTATAAACAAATTAAATCGCGAGCCCAGTACTAACAGCACGGTGCGAAATGCCAAACAGAGTTGTAGAATTGAATATTCGCATCGAACAATTTGAAAATTGGTCATTTCATGTGATGACGGATTTACGGAATACCCCATGTGATCTAGGTGTTGATTTTATAAGTGGATCAAGATTATTTTAGATTTTTGATCGAAAATCGTTGAAAATTCGATTCTCAAATAAATAAGGTGGTTGAACCAATTAAAGAGGAAAAGGTTGGGAATAGATTTGTCTAAGACAAGTGGGGGAGAGGTAAAAACTACAAAAATTGTTTTAGTAGTTTTAAAGGATTATTCTCGAACAAACCAGGTCTTACTCATGTTTTATACATGAAATTGACTGGAGATAACCCACCAGTAGCTTCCAGCCATATAGGTACATGGACAAGCAAGCTTAATAGTGATTTTCCTTACAAAAAATGTTACAAGAAGAGCAATTGTTCCCAATTCAAATCCCCATACGCGTCACCGGTTGTGTTATGCAGAAAAATAATGGGTTACCACGGGATAATCCAGAAGCATATAGATTTGCAGTAGACTATGAAAACTAAATTCGATCACCAAAAGTATCGCGATACCTTTACCGTTAATAGATGATTTAATAACGAACATCCCATATACAACAATAATGCATCATCTCTTGATCTAGAAGTGGGTACTTTCGTGCTTGGTAAAGCCCCAGTGATATTGTTAAGACCGCATTTGTAGTAAAAGAGTGGCATATGCTTTCAAGCGGATGCCATTCGGTTTTATCAGGAACGGCAATTTTCAAAAGGCAGTGTTATAATCTAAAACCGGTGATAGGGAGGTTCGTAGGTGTTTACATGGATGACGTGATAATCTCGTCTCCATCGTTCACTCACCATGTTGAGCATTTAAGGGAAGTTTTTCGCTGTTGCAGATGCAGGATTGACATTAAATAAAGATAAATGTAAATTTGGGTGCGATGAATTGGAAGTATTTAGGATTAATTGGTAAAGAAGGGGTAAAACGGATGAACAAAGGTTCGAGCCATACTAGAGATGAAATACCCGTAACTCAAAAGAGGTGTCCAAGTTTTGGTATGTCAGTAATTTTGAAATTTATTAAAAAATTATGCGGATTTTTATGAAACCACTTTATAATCTTAAACGAAATTTAAAAATTTGTCTGGTCAATGAAGCACAAAAGGCATTCGAAGGGTCAAGGCGGCGGTAGTAACAAAGGCGCCAGTTTAAAATTACCAAACTTTCAGGAGCCATTCGGGTTATTTACAGACGCCAGTTCGATCGGTTTGGGAGCAGTGCTTAATCAACAAAACAGACCCGTTATGTTTGCTTCACGCATTACACTGTGAACAACGCAGAGAGGGTATACGGTAACCGAAGAAGATATCTAGCAGTAGTATGGGCGTTGAACAAATTCAAGAACATATTTAGGAACAATACAATTAAAGTAATAACAGATCACGCTTTGCCTTAACACGCCTAACATGGCAAAAATTTGTCGAGTAGGATGATTAGATGGGCACTCAAATTAGCAAATTTAATATAGAATGGGAACATAGACAAGAACTCAAAATGCAGTGGCTGACATACTTTCGAGTCGTGGAAAGTATATTGGGAGAAAAAAGTTAGTTGTGCCATAATCAGTTAGTACTTACTTCACAGGAACAGTTAATAACAGAACAGAAAAATGACCAGGAGTAGGTCATATCTATATAGATATTTAGAAAACCGGAAGATATCGTTTTAATGCAACGATATGTGAGAATTGGTCCACGATTTCCGTCTAATTGAAGCATTTAACATGCAGAGGAAACACACTAACGTCGTTAGATTGAAATGCGTGTATACATTCCAAAATCCTTAAGGAATGAAATAATGAGAGAATTTCGACAGGCCCATAGCTGGACACTTGGGAAGATTTAAACTTATCGTAAATTCAGGACGTTTGTTATTTCCATTACAGCAGGAAAAATTCATTGATCAATATAATGTCTACATACTTATATGTGCAGGTTAATAACTATAAAACGCGTTTACCGGCTGGTCAGATTAAATCCAATTATATCAAATTATCCGTGGAGATAGTGACGCTAGATTTATTTAGGCCCGTATCTATATCGAGAATACGACGTAATCAACTATATTTTGTAACCTTGATCATTTCCAGCAAATGGGCTGAGACCCATATACACCTATAAAAAGACCTCTCTCTCTGCCTGTAGCGGATATTTTTTGATAACTATATATCGCACGTTTTGGGCTCAATAAAATTAATAGATATGGGTCCCCGGGCATATCCGAAATTTTTGTACCCAAATTGAAAGGTGGAAGCATAAGGCATGTGAAGACTTTATTGCATATAGACCACAAGCAAATCGGACTGAAAAGTTGAAATCGGATATAGTACAAACGATTGCAAATTATGTTAATGATTAACACGATATTGAGATCAATTCTTGCATTGAGTTTTCTTACTTGTCGTACGGCGGTAAATGAAACGGCAGGAAATCACCTGCTGAAAATTATTTTTGGGTCGAAAATTGAAGTTACTGTTTTCAAAAAGTGGTTATGATTTCTTTCGAAAGGTTCAGATTCAAGAGGCCTAGAAATAGAAAGATTATTCAGGAGGCTGGAATGCAGAATTGCAGAAACCCCAAAGCAGGAAGGTGGGAAAGATATTATAATAGACGAAGAGATATAAAAGTAAAGTAAGTAGTTGGGTCTTGAAAGTAGAAGAAACACTTTGTAAGTTCGGCAACTAATAAGAGTCTGCATTCACGAATTTAAACTCTTAAAATTTGAAGGACCTTATAGAGTATTGCAGTAAGCAACTGCCAGCTAACTGTTGTATGTGGAAGGAGAAATCAGGGGAAAAGATTAGCAGTTGCGTGGATCAAATAAGAATATATCGTCGCGGAAATGTGACGAGGTCGAGGTTAGGAACAGGTAGCCCAAATAGTATCCAGATCGTCAGGCACAGAGTACTTCGGAAAATGTACATCAAAAGGATTAAATGAGTCACACTATGGGAAGAAAGATCTTGGGGTGAGAGCGTAAGTTAGAGCAAAAGGGATTATCACATAATCAAAAACAATATAAAAAGCCACAGATAGGACCGATAAACGCAGATCCTGGTCAGATCGCTTCCCTGGTTCATTTAAGAACGACAGGAAAATAAAAAGGCAAAATTCAATAAGGGAATGAAAGTCATATGAATCAGGGGCAAGTGGACCACAGAAAGTGGCACAAGAAGGGACACAATAATAACAAGACCTTTATCATCAGGTACTATTGCTAAGTAGAAGAAGACAAGAAGGAACAACTGGAGTTTAAGATGAACCGAGATACAGCTTGCGTCCCTTAAAAACGATCAGGAGTCGACAACCAAGAAGCAAACAGGAAAGCAAGGAAATGCGACAAGGAGATTTAAACCCTGGCAATCAACATATAAGGAATTCCAGTGCAGGAGGAGAAAGAGAGAACAGTGGTAGCACCTCATCGTGGACGTCATGGTGGGGACTGAATATAAAAATCAGGTTGTATTGTTTCATTTTTATGATCTCCAACAAGTGGTCAATTATTACAAAGAAAAGTCTCAGGCGGTGTTTAAAGTTATATAAACCAAGCAAAGTTGACACCAATGAGTGTATATTTATTTTGAACTTTTGACTTGTTAAAAATTTTTTTCTCTTTTGGAGAAGACAATTGTAATTGCACATTGTTGTTTGCTTCGATGTATGACTTCGTGAGATGCGACAATTCCTTTGGTTATTTGTTTTAATGGTTTTTATTGAAAAATGTTTGTAATTGTATAATATATGTATATATATATGTTGTTTAATATTGTTCTTAATGATATGAGGCATCTGGATTTCGGGAAACGCGGCGTAGTCAGGGCACTAGCAATAATAATAACGGCGCTGCGCGGCTCATTGAGATTTTGGAACCGAAGATGTAGGGATGAATGAAAATTTGTATGATTTACAAATAATATATAATGCATAAAATTGTAAAACTTATTGAGTATTATGTAAACATAAATGGAAACAGTAAATCAGAGAGTTTCATTTCAGGGCGACAGACCTGAAATTGTAGCAATAGATGATAGATATAACTGTACGGAAAAATGGAGCGATACCAGCTCCATATGAAATGATGATACAGATGCAAAGTTTGGGTCTGCTTTTAGGAAAAGTTCTGAAAATTTAAGTGTATAGTTACTTTAAGAGTATATATGTAAGTGAGTGAACAATAATTAAACAGCAATTATTAATGTTATTGCGGTTAATGGAATAAAATTGTGTCACGAGTTTAATTTAAAATTAAGTTGAATATTAAATTTAATTCTATGATATTAATGAAAATTAAAGTCAAGATAAATGTTAGGTATAAGAAGTTAAAATGAGGATTCAAGATTAAATTTAAATAAAACTTAGAAAAGCAGAAATTCAAGAAATAAAAATTTGAGCATGGCATTTATTAAGGGGACATTGAACCATAAATAAATAACGTTTTCAATGGCTGGAGGGGTTGTGACGTCTCTCGCGTTTATTTCTTCTAACATAACTCTAAGTTCTTTGGCAGCCACACGATTAATGGCAAAACTTTTCCAACCCAATACCAAGAAAACGGATCGAATATGCAAATGAGATATACTTTTAAAGGATAGAGGTTTGGTGAGATAGAGACAGCAGCCTGAATAACAATTACTTGGAATTGTTAGGAAAATACAAAGTTGGGCGTCCCTTACAGCTCTGGAAGAGACCTCACTGCCATGTATAAGAAGGATTAGAAAGCTTGTGTATCTCTCCTGCAATTAACATAATAAGGAATTACTTCAACCTAGGAAAGAAGGTGACTCTATAAGGTAATATTTTTGTATAGGAAGTTAGATTAGACAGTTAATTAAATATAATTAGATAGAGATGTTTAGATTGTGGAGTCTGGCTTGAATTTAAAAGTTTATTGTTGGCTGATTCTCACTTTAGAAAGTTTATTTATTTAAATTAAGTAATTTAAGTTATTCTTAATAAAAAGTTGTGTTAGAGGTACATAATGTCTCATCATTGAATGTCCCACACCTCTAGCTTACGCGAATCACCCCAGACATAGTCATCACAGGATGGCTATGTCTCACCTTTTCATGTGAATAAATCTCTTTCACTTTATCAACTAATATTGCAATTTTTATCCGCTTGTCTCCTCTATAGAAGATGTCACCAGTATCCTAATCCTAGTTTCTTTTACAGAGCATTTGAATCTCCATGTATTCATTTAATATTCCACATTTTAGTGGCTTATTTTAGTAAACATATATCTCCTCCATATTCTCTGTATTTTTCTGCAAATCATCTGGCAATCCAATATACAATATCACGTGCCAGATAGGAGGTTTCAGCTGCTTGCAGCTGTAAACTTTGAAATAAGCTAAAATTGACATGAATTTGTGTCTAAATTTTTTTCATTCTTTAAGAGTTATAAAGCACTTCAAACAACTTTCCTCTGTGAAGACATTTTTGTTTCCAATTCTGTAAAGAAAGTTTCTTTTGTATAGAAAATACAACAAGTTAGATAGTAGAATCATGGTTTGAGTCCTGATGCCACTGAAGAACTGTAGTGTAGAGGAGGTGATATACATTAAGATTGTCAAGGCAGATAGTCCTCTTATTGATGTGATTGGAAGTTTAGAGGTTGCCGCGGTAGCCGAGTGGTATAGGTATCGGATCGTGGCTTGCCTTGTCACGGTTGACCCGAAGTACCACTAAGACCACGCCGTGTAGGGAAGCGTGCACGTTAAATCTGTCGAGCTGAAACGATCCTCCCGTTGGTGGTGTGGTAGTTGAGGAGAAGGGTGCCAGCTCAGGTGTCGTCCGTCCTTAGCCATAGTTCAAGTACGTGGTCCGTTGCCAAAAACCCTCGAGTAGCTGAACAGTGCGACGTTAATATTCAATCAATCAATGGAAGTTTAGAGAGTGGGGTACCAGCTCAGATGTCTTCCTCGTCACTTGTCTAAGATTCAGGTTTATGAGGGCCATCGTCAATTATTATCATGAAGCTTCCACATTTTGTGTAACGTTACTAAAAAAATTAAATCATACAGAATATACAGTTAGTAGAAAGAAGTACAATTTTTAGCTGACATAAATGCAGCATCCTTTCGTGTCATTGGGAAAATAAGTAAGCCTATTGTATCCTTAGCTGTGGGTAACTATATACTTCTGACTATACTCCACAGTTCAGTTCAGTTCCAGTTCAGGCTGATACAAAAAGCGACAGCCAGTCGCGTCTTACTCATGTTAGATATGTGAGACATCTGGAAACATTTTACTAATTTTGAAGAAGTATATGAGTACCTAGCCGTATTGTCTGTATGACTGTTGAATAGGAGTTTGAGCAATTCTTTTGCGTGGTGCGGAACCTCTCTGAAAGTAGAAAAATTGTGGTTTAACCACATTTATACTCACGTTTCCTGGCTATGTGGTATTGCATTTTGATACAAAATATAGTGGAGACCAGTTATCCAGGGTTGTAATACATCAAACCTCGATACCATGTTTTCCAGTAGTAGGGCATTCAGTAGCCGCAGTAGAATCTCCATTTCACCCCCCACATTCTTATTTGCAGACTAACACTGATAAAAAAGGCAGGAGCCTCGCCAAGAAGGTTGCGCTTTTTAACACTAAATTGTCCAAGGAAGTCATTTGACTTCTTTTAATTCAATCAGAGAAAACAATGGCGTGTATGGTGGCCAAGTACTGTAGACTTTTAGAGGTATATTTCGAGTGGAAATGGGGTGGCCCCTAATGTTATGAATAGCTTATTATACGACTGTAAATAATATAAAAAACATTAAAATTAATTTTAAACAAATTTATTTACACATTAGTTATTATTTCACAATGCAGTCATTTTGACTACTTTTGGGCAATATAGATATATACTAAGTTTTAGTCTTTCTAGTGTTGACCGACCAAGAGGCTTTCGTCTGACACTCGTAGCTTTTCTTCCGTGGCAGAATGTGAAAAATAAAACACGTCTGCTATCAGGGCTAGACCAATCATCAATAAATGGTTCTTGCGGGTGTAGGAACATCCATTACACGTTGTAAAATGATTCTGGTTGATTTTGTATCTGCCACCCCATACTTTTTAGTGCTTTGATCCGAGCTTTCTGATATCCATCTAAATGCACCAGTCCTTCTAGCTTCATTAAAACACATGCCCTAATTCACTCAACTTTTTCCACATTCTTGAAACAGTTCAGTATGTAAATATGTTTTATCTTGAATTGTGAGAGAGAGAGAATCAGCTTAAACTTTTATTAATCATTTGGTGTATCTTTCTCTTTTATACTCATATCCAAAATTAAGATCACAAACATATTTTTGAGTCATAATTTACAAATTCCTCCGGTAAAACCGAAACAATTAGTATTTTATGTATTTTGAAGAACGTGTAGTACACAATACCAACCTTCAATTTATAGGAAAAGGTGTTACTTAGCGATAGTTTTTGCAGAACTACTGGATTGTGATCGTTCAAGCGTATAGGAAATTTGCCTCCAGTTTTGCAAATATTGCATTAAAACAAACAAGTTAGTCTGTTTGCAGTGAGAAAGACTTCTCATAATCTTTTAGATGATTCTTTGAAATGAAGAACCGTTCGCAGACTTGAAGCTGGACAGTCTCAAACGGAGGTTGTTCGATGGTTACAAGTGGTCTCCTGGTTATGGAATCAATTCCACACAAGAGGAACTATCAACAGGAAGGTCAGCCAAGGTCAGCACAGAACATCTACATCTGCACAGGTCTGCCACTTGGCATTTAACGCAGGAAGACATAGGTGAACAACGGCTCCTCAGCTTGTTCGCGACCTTGCTGCTGTGTCTGGAAATAGAATTTCGAGGCAAACAGTTTACAACCATCTTGCAGAGACTGACCTTTACGCCCAGCGTCCACTCTGTTTCGTTCCTTTGATTTCATACAGCAGGAAAGACCGGATATCGTGGAGCTGAAAACATCAGTCTTGGACAACACAAGAATGAAGGCGTGTTCTTTTCAGTGATGAGTCGAGATTCATCAGACAAAGAGAGTGATTCTCGTTGAGTCCTCACCTGGAAGGAAAATGGATCTCGCTTCCATCCCTCCTACGTAACAAAAATCAACCGATTTGGGGGCAAAGAAATCCTTGTGTAATGTGGCATAATGTTGAATAGTTGTATACCATTGTACGTTTTTGAGACGGGTTCTGTTAACTCACAGCACTAGAGGGAGGAGATCCTGAAAGCCTATATGAGGTTTTTCTGGGTTCTATGGGCCCGGACTACATTTTTATGGATGATAATGCGTGGTCACACAGAACTCCCAATGTCCATGAATTTCATGAAGGCGTGGATATTCGCCGTATGGATTGACCATCGAGATCTTCTGAACACAATTCTATTGAATATGTTTAGGATGGTGTAGGAAAAGCCATTTTTCAGCGTAGCTCCCTTCACAGGGCTCCCCAGGAATTAAAAGTCCCGCTTTTGGAATAACGGGCTTTCTTGCCCCAATCACTCATTGGCACTCTATTAAACAGTATGGCAGCTTGTTGTGAAGCTTGTGAAGCACTTCACAGTTTTCACACACCATATCAGACAATTTTTCTTTAGGTACATGCTTTATCTCTGATTCAGCATTTCACACTTTTTAATATTACTTGTATATTAATTCAAAATTAAAATGTTTTCCGTAGTGTTATGTTGCTACATTCTTTCTGACTTTATAAGATGCCTCTGTGCCAAATTTTGAGGCAACACAAAAACTAGTTCATCAGTTTCTACAGATTTTATGTTTGGGACCTTAATTTTGTGTGTGTGTACATGAGTATAATTGATATATTTGTTTTTTGGATCATGTGCACAATCTTTCTGCTGCCCATTTCTAGAAATTTCAGTAATTTTCCCGCCTAATCTTGATAATGTTGCGCTTTCTCTGTCATGCAGGAACTTAGAAATAATTTGAAGAGAAAAGGTACGTTTTTTCGTCAAATCATATTTAATAAAGAGTTTATTACAGTATTTTTTTTTTTTCAAATTAGAAAAGTTTACTAAACCTATTTCTTTTTTTTTTTTCTTTTTTCTTTTTTTTAATTTGAATAACTTTGTTAAATAACACTATTTAATCGCACTTATTCATCATATTATTTCAATACATAGTTCTTATGAATAAATAGAGAGATAATATTATGTTTATTCCACTACATATGTGTGTGAAACTCATTGAAATGGTCATTTATATATTTTTCTAGAATGCGCCTATTAAAAATTACTAAAATATTTTAATAATTTTTAAAATCATCACTTCCTTTCAATAAATAGGGTGTATTTTATTCAACATTTTAAGGTTGTCTTAATTCTAACTAAGCAAAAAACGTATGAAAATTAATAAAATTTTATAAAAATATTTCAAATTCTATGAAGTCTACAAGAGTATGATTTAAAATTCAGTATCTTAGCATTATGTCTTTGTTGAAGTTTTCTGCATTTTTAAGTTTTCATAATATTACTCTCGGAAGAAATTTGTTACGTGTCATGCAAAAAAAGAAATTTTTGCAGCTTTGAAGATGTTTAGAATAAAATTGCATTGTTTTTTTTCTGGAATTTTCCATGGAAATGCAAAAGAATTTATTTAAAATGTCTACGTATCAAGCCTTTATTTTAAACAATATGTGTTTAAATGTCTATTTAAATTAATTGATAATGTGCTGAGAGAGAGAGAGAGAAAAATACATTTTTTTATTCAGATAAAAAGAAATAAATTTCGTTTTATTTTGTATTATTTTAAAAAAATTAATTTATATTTATAAGAAACCAAGTATTAAAATACAACATTGGAAGCTGTAAAAAAGGAAAATATATTGAGAAAATTAATCTTTAAACACTACTTTTATAGATTTTTGTTTTATTAGATTTTATTCAAACTTTAAGAAAAAAAAATTAAGAGAAGCGAAATTATAGTTCTTTCATTAGTTCAAATTACCATGACTTAATAATATATTCTTCCAATTAATAACATAAAAGAATCTATCAACTATAAACAATGAAAAAACATCTGATGAGGGCTGAATTTTAATATCTCGTATTAAAATTCCTCCAAAAAAAATTTTCATGCATCTGAAATTTTAATTCTAGGAACTAATTTTTACAATGCCTTCTAACATTTTTCTGAACATATTTATTTTTAAACCAACAAAAGCATAAAAAGATTTTTTCATGGAAAAAAAAATTTTTTAGTTGTAAAATGTAACTAGAGAAACCTTGATTTTTTCCCCTGAGCCGTTTCTCTATTTCCATAATCTTTTTTCATTAATTCTTTAGAACTGTATATCAGTCAATTTTGAATCAAATTATGAATGAAGTTTCGTATATTCTCCCAGAATAATTTACATTTTTTTTAATATATTTTCTTATCTTTTCACGCTGCATTTATGATAAGGAATATTGTAATTCTGAAGTAGGGAAAAATATCAAGATTGATACTTAACTGCAATACGTTCCAGACGGACGGACAAGATAAAAAAAGAGATACACAGACAAGACAAGACAAGACAGACAGACACAATACAGGTAAATAAACAAGACAGATATATTTGTAGATAGATAGACATGTGACCGTAATAAGTAAAAATTTAGAATTAATCAAATATTTCAATAACTTAAATTTTCCAAATTCTGTGCTCTAACGAAAATAAGTTACAATTTCATAAACTTACCAACGCCATTTGTTTATAATATCATTGCATTTCTATTCGCCTTTGCAGGAAGAATAGAATGAGCATATAATTAGCTTTCATGGGGATGTAGGAGAATTTTCATAATGGAATGGAATGTTTCGACACATCAAAGTGGTATCAATACTTTAAAGAGAAGTATTTATTCCTCTAGCATTTTAATGCACTTAAAGAGTGAAATGTATTAATTATCAGAGAATTATTTACTGGGAATGCTAAATGAAGTTAATAAGGCTTACTTGTATTAAAATATGGATAACTTATGGATAAATAATGGATCACTTAATATTTCAAATTGTCGAGAATTCCAAATACATTTTACCGAGTGTGATTTCTCAGAATTCTCCATAGAAGAAAACATCCTGTAAATGATTGAATTCTAATAGAAATGCTTCATAAAGAACTTTCCTTTTACTTTTATGTAAATAAATATGCTTTCTGATTAGTATTTCAAATATACACACGCAATTTTGTTCAATAATATAAAAGAAGAATGAATTAAATAGTGCCAATGATTTATACATGAATGTCACTGTAATCTTTAAAAACAAAACTCAAAAGTCAATAACTGCTTTCCCGGAAATAAATTTATAGCACTTGCTAATTATGATTGTAAAAAGAAAAGGATCATTTCTTCACTGTTCAACATAAGTAATGTGGCCGCGGTAGCAGAGTGATTAAAGTATCGGATCGTGGCTGGCCTTGTCCCGAGTTCGAGCCCAGTACCATTAAAGACCCGCCGTGTAGGGCAGCGATGCACTTTAAATCTGTCGAGCTGAAACGTTCTCCCGTTGGTGTGGTAGTTAGGAGAGAGGGTGCCAGCTCAGGTGTCATCCACGTCACTTGACCATGGTTCAAAATTACGTGGTCTGTCGCCAAAAACTCTCGTGTAGCAGAAGAGTGTGACGTTAATATCCACGCAATCACTCAACATAAATAATAATACACTGATATAGATAATATAAGGAAATTTATTTTTACTATATTAAAAATCAGCTTTATCTACATTATTTTATATAATCAAACCTTAACATGTGTTGTTGAGATAAAACACATAATGTAAAGGGAAAAATGGGTTTTGTGAGATAGCTAAAACTTTTTTCGTATCTCTTTATAGTTATTTAAAATTATTACTCATTTGAAATATATATAAGCTATATATTTCACGCAAAATTAGCTTTTTATGGATATTTTTGAACAGATATGTGATAGACCTGAGGAGTATTCTATTGCATTTCAAGTATTTCTGTAAGTTCACTAAAATTTAAAGATTTTTTTTTATTAGATTTAGCTTTACTTTATAGAAATTTGTGAGACTTTTTTTTGCATTTATCAACAGAATTAATGTTGAAGTATAAGTAAAAAGCGACTGGATTTTTTTATTTTGGTCTAAATGATAGACCCCACAACCCAACGATTTAAATTTTTTGCAAAACTATTGATGATTCTATAAATTTAAAAATACCAAAAAGGAGCAAGGAAAAAACAGTATGCAGAATGTGACGACTACCTACTCGCTCTCTCAAAAGAGGATTTCCAGTACTGCATCTAAACATAACATAATCGAACAGTGTGAATTCCCAAATGGACTATTTTGAAGAAAATAAGAGTAGGATTACTGTATCTGAATACATAAATTTGTTTCTGAATAAAGGTTGGATACTTTTTTAACACAACTCATTTACTTCAAAACAAAAATTTAGTTGAAATAAACAGATGTTTTTGAATTGGGTGAACTACTATATTGTAAAGGTAAAAAATGTTGTTTAAATTTAATTCATCTACACTATGAAGCAATGAAAATGCAAAACCGGGGTTGGAATGGACAGAAAGTGAAGAAATAGTGAAACACACACACACAGAAAACAAACGATATCAATGTAAGTAAAAATAATACTCGATATTTCAATTAATAGTCGCAAAGTAGAGAGAGAAAAGCGTCATTTCGTCAGGTTGTGGGATTACCACAGACGGCGAAACACGAAGCAACACGTCTCGTAATAAGAACATGGATGTCGTCTTAAAGAATTTGACCTGTCGACCATTTGCCAAAAGGTAACGGTAACGGTTATACATTTACGTGGAACCTTAGAGAAAGCTGTATTATCCACTCGTCATAATAAGTTGAAAAAAGAATAATTTTTGAAGGTACATAAAAATAGATAGCATGCCACATTGAGTGCAGCGCAGCAATGCTGGTGAAGGAGTGAGTGGAAAACCACTCTTCCAGTTGATTTAATCTCTTTTTCGTTTTCGTAGAAGGGCAAAGAGAAAATGACATCACATCTCCATGACAACTAAGCCCATCTTTCAATCGATTGCCGCATCTCAAAAGAACGAGAAGAGAAGGGATGAATTTCTTTAATAAAAGGATTAAGAGAATATTATTTTTAAGTCCGTTACTCTTTACCTCTTAAATAACTGCGCGCTGTTACTGAAAGGAAATATGACCATTTTCCATAGTTCATATTTGATTTCGAGTGGCATCTGTTCGAGTCTCAGATATTTTTGATTGAAGAGATGTCTGGGGAGAATGGTGACCAGAGAAGCATTTTCACATCCACATTATGCAATTTACCTTGACTGATGTCTGCAGAGGGCTGCTATAAAAGGCTCTGAGCACCCATAAAGAAGGAGAGTGCCACCGGGAATTAATCTTCCAATATATGTTATTAGAAATAATAAATTAATCTTATAATTCATATTGGATTAAAACAAAAACTCACATAAAATTTTACGCTCTTTTTTATAAAATCATTGATATATTATATCAATTCATGCAAGATGAGAAATTCAAGAAAAAAATATGAATCAGGTTAAAAAATTAAGCATTTTACACAGCAACTTATGTGTCTACCATGTTTATTTCGAGAAATGTTTCTCCATAATTTCGGATTTTTCTTGAAACAGTTTTGAGTCAAATATTTTTCTAATTAAACTCTTTGCACGATACACAGGCGTTAACAAAAAGGATTTACTTAAGTCCTCTATACAATATGCTCATAAAGGAAACAGAACTCTTGTGGTTTACCATATGCTAACAAAACAAGAAAACTAAATTCAATCATCTGACATATGAAACATAATTTTGTATAAACTGAAAGTCAGTGGCGCAACAGCCCATAAGGGCCAGGGCCTACTGCACCCATACCGGTACACGTGACCATCGGGCGCTGAGATGCATGAGTAGATGTCCCGATCAGGTGGTTAGTCTGAAGCGAGACCCCAGTGCTTAAGTCCCCAAGCAAGCTTGGTACTCATTTGCCGACTCACTGCTTGATGTTTTATATTTCATAAAAATTTGAATAAATATTTGGATTTATTTTTCAAAAATATTTATCGTAAAAAAATGTCATTTTTAAAAATTATACATATAAGTACATATATATATGTAAAAATTTATATGTATAGTTTTTAAGAAGTATTGTATTAATTATTTAATTTCTGATAGTAACTTGCACTAATAAAACATTGTTATAAATTATATTTTACGCAAAGATTCTTAATTTTACACATAGAAAAGTCATAAATTATATTAATGTAAGTATTGTTTAGAACTAAAATACCCAACTGACTTTCTAAACATTTATCTTTATGGGAAAAAAATTCCAAATTTTATCCTACAATTTATTCATTCCTAATTAACAGGGGGGGGGGGGTTTTTTTCAAAATTATTTGAAAACTCTCATTTTATAACCTTCCTTTTCAAATCACTCACGGCGGTACTATACAGTTCATATAAATAATATCAAGTGCATACATACGGGAATTAGCATTTTATTGTTACTTTTATATAGAAAACTAAAAAATTTATAATTCTTAGTCTGATAAGCCGTTTTTTTTAAAGTTGCATAAAACATTTTTCAAAAAAAATTAATTTTATGATAACATTTAATACAATTGAACGGGTATCTATGAAGAAAAGTATGTCTTAAGAAAAATTTGTAGCCAATATTTTGAGAACTATGAGATTTTGTTGAAGTTTTGTTAGTTAATTAATCAGTATATTTTAAACCTAAGCCCTTAATTATTTCGCTTTAAAACAAAATGGCCTGTTATTTTCAAAAGAGCTCATATTTAAAGGAGAAAAGTGACTCACTCATTCATCACGAGATTTCCCAAGCTAATAGATCTACAGATACGAAATTTAGTGAACTATTTCTTTTGTTGAGTAGAGATCTACTAAGAGCGAATTTATGAAAATCGACTCTCACAGGGGTTAAAGGGGTATTATATAAAAGGTGTCTCCGTTTTTGAAACAGTAAACCTACATTGAAATTTTATAAGCATGTTTCTTTTTTTAAGGTTTCCGACTAGGTTGAAAAAGAGTTTTTAGGTGTTAAATGTTAGAGCCAATTTAAAAAAAAAAGAAATATAAGTATTGAGTAAGAGGAATAATATATAAATGTGTGTGGGGGGGGGATTTGTTTTTCCGATATTTACTTTAAAAAAATATATTTGTAAGTTGCATAATGTGTTTTTTGAAGAAGAAAATTTTTACGATAATTTGGACACGAATAATAGATATCTCTAAAACAGTCCAAACTAAATGAAATTCGTAACATTTACGTTATGAGCCCTTTAGAGTGTAACAAACAGCAGGTTTTAAGATAGTTACATTTAAGGCATCCAAATGAGTTCGCAGACCAATTTTTCAAAAATTGTTTCCCAGAAGAATGTTACTGTTTTAAAGAACATTGTTGGAATATTTGCATGTTTTTGTATTATTAACATTTTATTTGTGTGGCAACAGTAAAAATTGAACTATATATACTTGTGCATCTGGCATCTTAGAGTGTGTGAGTGAATGTGATTTTTGGATCTACGTATTCAAGTAATGTTAAGAGGTTATGTTGTTGATACTGAGTTATAATCCTGTGCAGCGCTCTTCGTTAGACGCCTGACTATTTTCAATGTTAAAATAAAGATAGATGCTAACTTTGTGATACCCCTCGGCCCGGGAGTATTATCTCTTCATCCACGCGACCTAGATTTGTAGGAATAAATGATTAAGACGATATGGTACCCTAAAAAATTATCAAACTATCGATTTTTTTATTGGCTTATATGATGCTTTTAATCCTTCTTAACGTGTCTGCAAAATTTCAGAGTTGTATCTATATTTTTTATTCAGTTATTTATCCATTTTTGCTGCATGTCAGTAGACTAAACAAAGCTGCCACGCCCACTTTTCAGATCGTCTGCTAGAAAAGAACCTGATAAATAATGAACTAATTTTTTTTTTACTCCACGCTGATTAGTGTTTAAACTGAAAATGAAATAATTGTTTTGTTTTGATTATATGAGTTATTCTACTGCGTTTTCTTTGAAGTTCTGTTCCTACAAATTTAACTCTATTTTTGTACTCTGTGTTCTGAAGAGTAAGAAAAGTTACTTTACGACAAGGAATTTGGTGATTTCTCCAAAAAGTTTAAAAGTTAACATGCCTAGGCCTAAAAAACGTACTAAATCTGCCACAACGAAAGCTTTGAAGAAGTGGTTTTCAGATGCTAAGACAAGTTCAGAAGTTTCTCAAAACACTAACTTGAGGTGTGCAAAACTTGAAGAAGAATGCAATACTTTTTCTCTTTTGGATGAAAAATATACTGGTATATCCAGATCTCCAACATACGTCATTATTGATAAAAATGCATTAACAAATCTTTTTAAAAATACTCTATGTAATACTTGCAAAAATGCTTCTTTGCGAGTAAATTTTGGAAGAGCCTATGGATTTTGTGAATATATTAAGGCTTTTAAAATTATGGAAAAAAAGAGTATGAATATTTGTGTACATGTTGTTTATTATAGTAGTATAGAACTGTGCATGAAATAAACTCTAAAATGTGTGTGTAATTTTTTTAAAAATTGTTAAGATAATGTTTTATGAAATATTGACCTTTTTGTTTATATATTCATTATACAAGTATATTCTTTTATTCTTGTAAATTTTTTAAAAAATTTGTGGTAAGCAGTTTGAAACAAACTAATTAACATTACATAAAAGTTTCAGATTATTGGAGGAATTTTTTATCATGCTATTTAAGAAATGAAAACTTTAAACTCATTTTTCTCCATGTTAAATTTTTGTACATTCACTGTTATTCAAAACCCTAAGGCTTTTTTGATAATTGAAGTAAGGGTTTGTGTGAAACTTTTTATACATGTTCTGAAATGTATGTTTTGTAAAACTGTGCATTGAATTAGCTCTAACATGTTTAGTACCTTTTCTAAAAAATTTCAAAATCAAAATTAATGTTTTTTCGAGAATTTTTGTAAGTTTAACTATAAAAAAATTAATAAAAAATTAAAAAGCAGTAGCAGAAAAAAACCCATGCACAGTTTTATGTAGTATATTATAAGGAACTTGGAAAAATTTTTGAAAGAAAAGAAAAATATTTAAAAAAGCCTTAGGGGCTTAAAAAATGTTTAAAAAAATTTAAAAACTTTAAATTTTACAAACATTTTGCAACAAATTAAAATTTTTTTGTATGGAATTATTATTAAATATTAACCTTTATAAAAAATACAATTAAAACCAAATATCAAATATTAAAAATTAAAAAAAATTTTAAAGATGGTACCATATCGCCTTAACCACTCGAACTCTCCATAATAAATCTAATTTATTATGTCTCAATATATATTAATCAATGCAACACAAGTCTTACTAGAGGAATCAGATCAAGAGTAATACGACATAATTATCAATTCTAAGTAAAAATAACGCCCGAAATCCTACTCACTATCGTTATGAGGAATTAACCTCCGAATCTTTATCTGTAGTAGATTCCTTGACACACTAAAGTCCGCTCTATAATTACAGTTCTATAATTAATATCTTACCAATATCTCACGGCGATCAGCATCTCAGATTCCTGTCTTTCTTCTATTCTATTCTTCTACTATTATTCTTCCATTCTACTACTATCCGACTTATATACTCCTAAAACGCGAATGCTAAGGCCCCAATATATATCTATTAACTAATCTGCATATCGCGGTTTCTTCTTGAGAGGATTGGATTGAAATAATACCATTCTGGCTCCAAAGATTCCCCAAGAGGATTAGTAAGAAAATCCGATAAAGCCCCATCACACTTCTCAAGACATGTTTATTATTTGCTGCCACACCCCACCATCAAGTCCGTACAAGAAACATAAATAGGTTCAAAGAGTCATACTTAATAAATAAATAACATGTGACATCCCTTGTTTTTGAAAAAATATTACCTTTATAAAATTTTAGCAAAATTTTCAATGTTAAGAAAAACCGCATAAATAAAAATACATTGGACATAATGTAATTTTAATTTCATTGATATATTTCTTCATCCATCAGAAGTGTCACAAACCCAGAATAAAAAATATTTTAACAAATACATATTTTTTATAAGCATTCAGAATTTGACGTTAATGATTTTTCGTCAAAATTACTTCATGTTAAAAGCTAAAAATGATTGCAAAATGTGATTAATTTTTGACTTACGTCAGAGAAAGTTTACACTTGTAAAACTGTTCTTAAAATTACTTTTAGGGAGTGCTTAATAACGTTCCACTCTAAAACAGAAAGCTGTTGTAACTTTGATCCATAGTCGAGTGACGAAGATGACACCTGAGCTGGCAACTCACTTCCCTAAGTTCCACCTCACACCAACGAGAGTACTTAGAGCCATGATAGATTTAATGTGCATAAATCCCTTTACAGTCACAGCAGGATTTGAACTTAAGACTCACCGGTCACGAAATCGTGGAACTACCACCTGACTACTGTGGCCACCAAATTATTTTTAATAATTTATAGAATCATTAAAAAATTCTCATTCGAAAAGGGAATTTAATTCAAACAATCTCATTAGCCGAAAATAAATTTAGTTTTCCGTAAACGAAAAATCAATAGCTTTTATCCTAATTGGGCAAAATCTGGGTAATGAAGTTCTAATTAAGAAAGCTAATGAAGATTATTATAGCTATTATCAAAGAAAATGTTTCTTTTAAATTATTTTTTTAATTCTTTAATCTTTTAAAATAATGAGAATTCGAAGTTGTGAAGATTATCAAAATGAAATATTCAAATTCCTTCGAAAAAATAAAAAGAGCATCTGAAAATTGATTAATATTGCAGTCTTACAAGTAAAAAGAAAATAATTTGCCATAAATATGGGAACAGTAATTTTGAAAGTAGGAGTGTAAATTGATATTTGATTATTAAAAAATAGAAAATGCTACTTTTATGTACAAATCGTCATTAAATATCAATTGAAATTCTGCTAGTTGAAACAACTATGTTTTTAAACGGATATAATAATTCAAAACCATCGTTAATATCATGAAATTAAAAGTTTTTTAAAAGGAATCTCAATCTAGAATATTTGGGAAACATTGATCATTAATATTTTAAATAAAATTTGAAGTTTAAAAAAGTGTTAAAAGAAAAAATGTAGAACAGCATTCTTTTTTTGATGTAAAATAATATCACGATTAAAAATGAATTCTACACAAAGAGTTGTAGCTCTGATAGATCTTAGAGAAAATATCATTCAGTCATAACTTACATATCTTATAAAAATTATTTTGATAGAATAAAAATGAGTTTTTCAAAATAATTTCAAAAATTTCTAGGAAAGTTTTTATTATAATGATCCTAATATAAGTAGTTTAATTTATAATTTAAGTACAATTTAAGTTCATAATATTTCTGAAATTCAAAATTTCATAAATGTATATTTTCCTCAAGAAAGCTCTATTTTTGTAATCCTGCATATAAAACCTGTTAAAATTACTCCTTATTTGTTCCATTAGACTAATTTAAATTTATAATAAGCTATGGGCACAATACATTTAAAACTATAATACGTTTCATTGCAAAAATATTCAAAATGTTAACATAAAAAGTTCAAAAGAGATATTTGTCTATAAATGAATGATTTATATCGTATAGTAGAAAATATACCATTCAATTACCCGTAACTATTCGAAACTATTTGAATTTATATAGATTCTGATTCCCCTTCTCCAAAATTCCATGCGGTAAAGGTTTTGTGTTAGAGTACTCAATCGGAATAGTAACTCGTATAACTTTGTTGAATCTGGTAGACGCGCGCGCGCGCGTGTTACTTGGAAGAGCATTGTTCTTCACTTCTGTATTCAGTCTGGATTCTAACATATTTTGTGTAAATCAAATGCATGTAAATTGAATGTTATTGTGATTGAATTTAACTTTCATAGAATCAAATAACATAAAAGTGAGAAGTTTAAATTTTTAAGTGTGCTCTAATACTTTCTTTTAAAATACTTTCGATTCTTGCTAGTTATTGCCTTGAACATTGATAATGCTCAAATGTGTATTAATAGTGATAAAATTTCTCTAGATAATTTTTTTATATAATACAGGATTTTTTTGTAGTGTATGTATGAAGAAATTAGCTTATTTTACAAGCTTTTATTTAACTTCCAATGTAAATTGTTCAGGTGGAATCTTGCAACTCAAACTTGAAACTGATGTCTCCAACCGATTGAGCTGAAATTTTGTATACACGTTTAGTTTGGATGGCAATTCATGTTTTGACCCTTTTAATTATATTGTATTAAAAAATATTTTAATTAGTTAAAAGATTTTAATTAAAAACCTTTGAACGCATAATTCCTTTACCCCTGTTGGCTTTTTATCCCACCGAACGGCTTTTCAGATTGAACTTAAAGAAGTTCCGATTATTTTCAACGTTTTTAAAAAAGTCCACATCTAATTCTATCAAACTCAGATAAAAAAAAGTAATCACAGAATTGGAAAGATCATATATTTTTCCACGATACAGTATAATTCTTTTGACAAAATAATGATGTTATCTATTTTTTACGAATTTTTCTAAAATGAGTCAAAATTTCACGTTTTCATGAAAGTGATTTCTAAATCGTTGCGTATGATTTTTTTTTCGTATTAATGAATCAATATTCAACACTGATAAAGTTCATACTTTTCTCTTTTTACAATCTGTCATTTAAAAAATAAAATCCCCAAAACTTTTTTTTTACGATTTTTCAAAAAACACTCAAATTTTTAATTAAATATTTAATATTTTCCTCATTTATAAAGACTATCACACAAAACTTATTTCCGTTTTTATAATAGTATTATCCAAATTCTGTACAAAGATTGAAAAAAATTGGTTTAAAATTACGAATTTTAAAATTTTTTTTGTGTGTTTTTCGTCTTTAACACAGTGTTAAAGTAAAAGCAAAAAAAGTGATTTTTAATATTTTGATTAATTTTGGTTTGATCTTAATGTGATTACCCCCTTCTCCATTATCCTCTTGTTGCGGCCCGAGTGAAATATCTATCCTATGTATGTGTCCCGGCGGGAAAAAAAAGGTTGAGTACCCCTGAGCTAGACTGTTCGAAATTAACCGGCAAACGACCTTGCAACAATGAAGCTTTGAATGAGATGAACAGACTGAGAAACCTGTCCAGCGATAACTAAAAAGTAAAAAATAAATTAAAAGTAAAAAACTTTATTTGAAAACAAGCTTTTATTTAAATGCACTAAAAAGAATAAAATATAAACTTTTCTTTTAAAACTTTTTTTACTATCAACTTATAACGTCATTACACAATTTATAATATAAAAGCTTGTCGCGAGATTTGCCTGTGAAGATAAACAGGTAAATTAAATAACTTGATCTGATTGATTTTAATTTTTCAAATTTTCAATATAAGTAAATACGAGTACTTAAATCTCGCGCGATAAGCTTTTATATTTTATAAATTGTGTAATGACGTTATAAGTTGATAGCAAAAAAAGTTTTAAAAGAAAAGTTTATTTTATTCTTTTTAGCGCATTTAAATAAAAGCCTGTTTTTAAAAAAGTTTTTTTACTTTTAATTTATTTAATCTACTTCCGTTGCCGGGCTTAATCTAAAATGGATCCTTTTTTTTTTGGATAATTTAGTTTCATATAAATAAAGCATAAGTTATTATTTAAAGATTTTCACTAAACTGTATGCTTATTTCGTACCCTTATGCTTTTTTTAGCTTTCATAGAAATAAAATCAATAATGCAAGTAAAGTTAAGATATATATATTGCCCTCATTAAAGTGAAATTATGTTCTGATGCTAAATTATGATAAACTATTTTGAAAAGTACAAGTAATTTTCATGGTTTATATAGTGAAGCTTAATTATAGCAAATAATCAAGTAAGATGTATTTGCAATCGAAACAAAATACATATAAATTTATCAGTAAAAGCAAAAATATTTTTCTTGTTTAAAATTAGACTTCGTTCAGAAGAATGCACTTGATAACTCAAGTAATCACTTAACCACCCCTTGAGCCTAAAGTGAAATCTCTCTCTCATAGTACTAAAAATATCTCATTGTGATAAGTAAATTTTGCATTTAGTAAAAAAATATTTATAATTCGCTCGTTTGATAATCAATACATGTCACAATCATAGTTAAAATGCTATGTAACATCTGAGAATATTTTCACAGAATATTTGAATACAATATTTAAATATAATCTACTTTAGCTTAAGCTTGAAAGACTCTCTCTTGTGTTTTTGAATTATTTTTATAGTTATGTGTTTTCTTTCAAATACCCGTAGCATAAATACAGTAGAAAATCATTCAAAAGTCGAAACAATGCAATATTTTTTTTATAAAATATGATTTTGTTGTGTGTTGTTCTTAAAAAGTACTATTTATAAATATGCAGAAAATATATATATGTCTAGGTCATTGTTTTTATTGAGGTAACAAAATGAAATCATGAATTCCTTCAATTTTTTAATAAAAGCATAAGTGGAATCGAGAGATATTTTTTAAGGTATTTTAATTTCTTCGGAATAATTGTTGTGAGTTTTCAATATGAGTAATAACTTCATCTGAATTAGTTCATCTTCACAGGAGGAGACTTATAAAATATAAGTAAAACATATTTTCTCTACCTGTTACTCTCTCAATATCAAATGTAAAGTGGCATGGAGTTACAATAAATCTAGAGATCAGAGGTGGGCAGACTTTTTACTGTCTACTTCTAATATTCCCAGGGCGTTGTCTATGGCCTAGATGTGATGAACTTAAAAAAGGTCAACAAAATTTATATTATAATAATACACTGCTGACTATTAAAATTGCTACACTAGAAAGAAATGAAGATGACAAATGATATTTATTGGACAAGTATATTATACTGGAAATAACAAGTCATTAAATGTTCAAGAAATTTAGGTGCATAGATCCTGAGAAATCTCAAACCAGAAAAACTGACTCTGGCAGAAATAACAGCTAGTATACGCCTGGACACTGAGTCAAACAGAAATTCGATGCCATGTACAAGTACAGATGCCCATGCAGCTTTAACACATGACGCCACAACTCATCAACCGTAGTGACAGGCGTATGGTGACGAGCTAGTTACTCGGTAACCATGGACCAGATGTTTCCTATTGGCGAGAGATCTAGTGAAAGTGTAAGCCAGGGTAGCAGTCGAACATTTTCGGTGTCAAGGAAGGTTCGTACTACCAACATGCGGTCGTGCATTATCCTGTTGAAACGAAAGGTTTCACATGGTTCGAATAAAGGGTAGAGCCCCGGTTCGTAACCCATCAGAAATGTAACGTGGACTGGTCAAAATGCTGCCAATGTGAACAAGAGGTTATCGAGAGGTGTATCCAATAGCACCCCATACCATCACCCCAGGTGATAGGCCAGTATGACGATAACGAAAACACGCTGACAATGTGCGTTCACCTCGATGGCGCCAAGCACGGATGTGACCATCTTGATCTGAATAGAACTTGGATTCATCTAAAAAAATGACGTTTCACTATTCGTGCGCCGAGGTTCGTCGTTGATCACACCATTGAAGACGCTCCTGTCTGTGATGCATCGTCATGGAAAGCCGCAGCCATGGTCACCGAGAGGAGTGTCCATGCTTCTGCAAACATCGTCAAAAGTTCGGGCTGACACTTGTTGTCTTGTAAACCACACCAATTCTGTACTCAGGGCTCATGACTTGGCTTCACTGTTCATTAAGGTCATGCGGGTAACATGCCTGTCTTCTCGGCTGCTAGTGATAGGAGACGTTGAGGTCTATCACGGCCTCTCGTATTACCCCCTGAACCCATCGATTCCATACTCTGCTAATAGTCATTGGATCTCTACCGATGTGAGAAGCGATACTGTGATACGATAAACCGCAATTCCGGTACGCTACAATTCAACCTTTATCAAAGTCAGAAACGTGTTGGTACGCATTTTTGCTTCTTACACGAGGCACCACAACAATTTTTCACCAGGCAACAACGTTCAAATGGAATTTGCGTATGAAAAAGCCTCTGAACAATTTTCTCATTTAAACACATTGTAGGTGTCGTTACCGGTGTCTTCTTTGTCTGAATGCGCTGAAAAGATAATCATTTGCATATCGCAACACCTTCTTCCTGTCGTTTAAATTTCACTGTATCATGTCGCCTTCTTGGTGTAGCAATTTTAATGACCAGTAGTGCGGATACAGAATATATATACGTTCCTATATAACCACAATAAAAAAACATAATAATTACACCCACAAATTTAATAATATCAAATGATGCATTCATTATCAAACAATTCAAAATACATTAAAATAAATTAGTTTCATTTAAAGTTAGATTCCGTATTTATAGTCTCAGTAGAAGATTTAGTCTACATACTGTCCACTCCAATCTTGAATATCTAGGTATATAATTACTAACTGCTAATCTTGCACTGGATTCTAATTGGCCGTCTGTGAAACGGAAATGATATGTCGTCTTAATTTTGTTCATCGTGGAAAATGCAGATTCACACAGGTAGGTAGAGCGAAAGAATGATATTAACGATACTAAAACACTGTAGCTTTTTTTTTCAAATTGGGATACTTTACTTCATCCATTAGATTACAAAAGTTATTCTTTTAAAATTGCGTCATTTTGAAGGGAAAAAAAACCTTTGTTTTCCTCAAGAGATAAAGAGAACATGTAACATATTTTCAGTTATATTTTCCACATCAACATTGCCAAATGGGTAACACTTGAATGCAACTATTAGTTTCTAGTCCAGTAAATTCTTGAAAACATCTCTCAAATTCGGAGTGCAGTTTTATTATTGCATCATAGTACTTCTCTTTGCTTAAGGTATCTGACTACTTGCGACAACTTTTTTTTTTGAAAAAATGAAGATATGGGGATTTTTTTTGTGATTTTTAGGTTTATTTAGTATATTTTAAGCAAAAATCGTAAAATTGAAAACAGAAAAAAAAATTATTATTATTAAAATGGGAAAAAACTGGTAAAAATGTACAAAAAATAACATAAACGAGGCCCACTCTGTACAAAACATTTTCGAACAAATTCAAAATTTTTCAATTTTAATGTGTTACTTTGTTATTCATGTTTGAAATGACCTTCAGGATAATAGATATTTTAATTTTTACAAAAACTAGAGCCCTCTATCTCAGTGACTATATGAAATTGCTTAAAAAAA
>BMAV01011804.1:17561-30292 GCA_019973955.1 Trichonephila inaurata madagascariensis | reverse complement strand
AAAAAGAAATTCAATGCAGTTATTCATTTCATAGATACTTCTGGTAAAAAAATTATCTTGCTCTAATTTTTATTCATAGCTTGAATACTCTTTCTCTGGTGTTTTACGAAAGGTTTTTATAAGACAAGCATTAAATTGTACGCTGTTTATCTATATTATCTAGTCTGCTTTAGATATAAATATTTTATTGGTTTCAAAAAAAGTAAGAAAGCGTAGAACCTCTTATATAATTAATGTTCTCTTTCAAATGATATCCATTGATTTAGAGATTCATGACCCAAAGTAACTTTTTTACAAAATAAAAATATACAAATTAATACAGATTTTATATTAAAGGATTATTCTTTTCTCTCACTATTTATTAAGATATGTATAACTTTAAAGGACACTGAAAAAATAAATATACTTAGCTCCAAATTTTATTCAATTTAAAAAAACATATTAATTTCAGCGTTTAAAATACAGTATAGTGAAAAATTATTCTTAAAATATTTTGCGAAATTAAAATTACATACATTTTAAAATATAACATTTCCTTTGATAAACGTATTTCAATTTACAAAAAAGTAAAGAAGAAGAAAAATAATAAAATTTAGAGACAGGTAATATATAATTTAATTATAAGTAGACATGTCATCATTTGAAATTTATTTTTCGAATTTTTGAAGGATCAGAATTTTATATCAGGAGTTTTCTTTGCTGGAAAAAATGTTCTTATTAAAATCCTTCTAAAATTTCTAACTATATAACATTTATAAATTTATACTTAAATCTTTTTGAACTGGTATTCAAATGATATAGCATTATTTATTCTAATCTCTTTTAAGTGAAAAAATTTAAAACCTGATTCGGAGTTTTATTCTTGAATTTTGTGTGTTGGACTCTATTTACCTTTAGACTTTACGATCAATGAAATTTATTATTTTAAAATATTTAGTTTTCCCATTTTCTTAACATTGTTTTTTAAACTACTTTTTTCAATACTGCCAAGTAGCTTACACATTTTATTTGTAAAAAAAACTATTCCAGAATTTTGATTTATTAATTGTATCTTAAATTTCCTGTAATCATGACTATAGTAATCACCAAATAGTAATCATTTGTAAGAAAAATTCTTAAGAGGATCTTAAAATCTAAAACTGTTTAAAGTTAACATCTCATTTGTGAAGTAATTTGAAGTAATGAGGTGCTGGAATTGTTAAATAAGTACTTAGAATTATATCAATATTAGAAAAAGTTGTTTTATTCTTTACATATATCTTTTAAACTATTGCAAAAAGTTGTTCTCTTCTCTTTTTGAAAATTGCGATCTCGGCATTTTCATATTTTCTTGGGTATAACATCAACGTTTCTTAAGACATTCTATTGAATTTCTACTGAATATGGACAGTAGTAACAAGAACTGTGTCTTTCCTCTTGGTATTACTATAGGCGACATTTTCTTTGCAATTTAGTCCCGTTGTTTCCTAGAAAAAGAATGTATGTGTCACTCAACTCCCCCCTAACAAAAATATTGCACAGAAACTTTTTTCTGAAATGCGTTACATTTTGTGAATCACATATTCACTATACTAAATAACTCTTAGATAATATTTAGGCAAATGAGGAATGAAAATAAATAATTAAAGATTATAAATGAAACGTCTTATCAACTTTTACAATTATTTTGCTTTTTTTATTATCATCAACTCTCAGTGGGAAATTGAATTTTTATTTATAATAGCATTTTTTGCGTTAAAATTTTAATTTTAAAAAATTCTAGTATTATTTATTGTTGTCATGTGAATTTCAATTTTCTAAGGAATCTTACAAAAAATTAGATATTGCAAATCAACACATTTTAAACTTCTACCACTGGAGCTGCTTTTGTAATGTAATATTTTTACTTGGATTATTGTTTTAACTAGAGTCGGCTAAAGTTAATCCTCTTTGATACTTTTTTTTAATTAAACATCTGAATCTCATAAGAATCTTCCCCGTCTTGGAAATTATGTCTTTCCAAAGAAGTATTAGTAAACTTTTATGCGTGTAAAAAATATCGACATTTTAGCTACTTTGTATAACTTCGACACAAACTAAGTACAGAAAGACACGCTCGTGAAGTAATGCAAATTAATCATCTTTTTTTGACATCACATTCGTGACTAATTTCGTTCCATATCATTTTGCAATAACAGCAAGGCCAGTGTCCACTACACAAATTTCAAATGTCAATGACCATGCATGTGTTTTATTATTCAGATCATGCTAGTAGTAGTAGCTAATTTGTTTATCTTTGAAGTATTTTTTTTAATTTTAAAACCCGTTCTTGGGCTTGAATATCATAATTCAAGAGTATAGTTTATTGTTGCTTCGTTATAAATTACTTGTCAACATTTGCCTCTGAAAGACTGCGCTATAACGATCATCTTTCATATTCATACAAAGATCGCTAATTAAATGAAGTCTTTCTGAATCAATACAACTCTCTTTTTATTGATTTCTCTAACATCGTAAGTTCAAATATTAGTATAAGCAATTATCACCCAATTATACCATAAAATAATACAAACATTTGTAACTTGAGAACGGCATAAACCATGTGTTTCAAAAGCCTGCGTACATTGGAGAAAAACCTTTACGATAATAGAGTGTTACTTAAAGATAATACCTTTTAAGCTATTCCATTCTTTCTATAACTCTCTCAACATATTTGGCAGGTATTCAGCTAGCTTAATTGTCTCTTCTGTGGTTATTTTGTTTCATTCTTCTACTATGACAGATTTGAGCATTTCCTTGGATGTTATTACGTACTCCTGAGTACCCATTCGAGTAAATCCAACAAAGGCTGCATTGCGCTTAGGTCTGGGGACTGGAATGGCTTACGGAATTGGTTTGGGACGTGGTAGAACAGCCATGACTTTACAATGCAAGAGCCATTTGCTTGGTATCTTTGTCTTGCTGAAAAATCATTACTTTCTACAGTTTCTTGGCACTTGCCCTGAGATTTTACTTCAATAGATTCAAGTAATCAATTTTGTTCATTTCTGATTCAATAAATTCCAGATAACTAGCCCAAAGATTTCCTATGCAAAACCCCAAACTATTATGCCTCCTCATCTATGTTTAATATAATCGAAAAAAATATTCTCTTTCTTAAGATCTATGCAGGAATTTTTTTTTTTTTTTTTGCTGACACATTTTCGTCCTTTTTGATACCAAAAATACAACATTTACTTTCAATTTCACGCATTACATTTTCCCAATAATTATGTGTTCCTATTTAGGTGATTTTCGGCAAAGGTCACATTCCTTTGGCTCTGTTCACAAGAGAGATGAATAGCTTCTTGAGCGCAACTTGGCCATGATAGTCATCTTTTTTCAGTTTTATTGGAATTGCAGTTCAAGTCATATTTTTTTGGAATATCTCAGCAAAACGTTTGGCTATTTGTGAAGCTTAGAGTCTTGGATTTATATTTTTACAAAGCAAAATTCTCGGGGTGACACTTCAGACTGGCGGCCGGATTTTGACTTAGACATTAAAATTTTGATTGATTTGTGAACACTTTTAGAATCAATAAATGTCTTCTATTAACAGTGTCAACCAATTTATTTAAAAGATATCCCTCTTTTTTAAAAATCTAAGATCATCTTTCTTCAGTAATACATTACCCGATCTCGTTTTTGTTACCTATCATAAAATCACACAAACATTCAAATCTCAAATTCCAAATAAACCTCTATAGAAGTTTATAATTACTTAAAAACACGACTTGGTGTAATTATCTCATAATAAAAGGTCATTTTAAGAAAAAAGTTATACATTGAAAGTGTACGCAGACTTTTGGCTGGGATAGTTGGTGATTATTTGGTGGTTCTTCTAGTCTTTACATGTTAAGGCGGATTTTATTGTTGTTAGAATAAGGAAGTTTTGAAGAATCCCTGAAAGATATGCTGACGTTCTGTAACGAGATTTCAATTGTAATTACAGCATTAACACGTAATATGATTGCCTATACGCAGACTTTTGGAGGCAAGTGTATGTTTTTTTTACTTGCATTGCCTTTTATCAACACATTTTATAAGCCTCTACAGCAGGGATGGCGAACCATTGGCACGCGTGCCATTCATGATAGGCAGCACAATATTTTAAGCACGCCAGTGATCAAAATGGTTTGCATTTTATTTCTAAATTGTAAAGTTCATTATGAAGTATTACGAACAAACGCGAATGATCGGTCGCGGTGCGGCGGGGAGCTCATTCGTTTGTTATTGTCTTGCCTTAGTTATATTGTGGACTATACAATTGCTTATTATTCAAAGTTTGTCTACGCGTAGCATAGTGAATTTCAATGACATAACTGTATTTTAAGGTTTATTTGTGTTGCATTTACGATTTTTAAGTGTTATTTAACATGGGTAGTTCAGCAAACGAATAAAAAGGACAAGATTGTAAGTGTAACAGAGAAGTTAATCTAAAAATATGGCATTATTAATAAAGGTGACAAAACAGTGTGTGCTTTATGTTCTGGAATAGTGATATGAAGAACATCGTCTGTAAAACGGCATTTTAAAACAAATCGCAAAACCTCCTGTCAAAAAAGTGATCTACAGCAAAAATAATTAATTGCTTAAAAACCGTTTCGCAGATTATTCCAATTGAGCATGCATTCTACTAAAAGTAACATCTTACAAGTTAATTGTCATCCATTCTACAACAACAGAACTCACACTAATGTTTACTTTAATTTAAATTACACGTATAACTAAAACACATACACTTATATAGTGCAAAAAGTATTTTTTCGTAGTAAATAAAGAATTTTGTGTTCTTAGTATTTAGTTTTATCATTTTTCCATCATGAGTCAAAATTATTTGACGGCACGTCTATACCTCATTAAACACTTCCTTAGAAAAAATGGCATGTTGATCCATAAAGGTTTGCGACCCCTGATCTACAGTAACAGAACGTAGAAGTGTTTGTCAGCTTTTGTAGATGGGAGAAAGAATAACTGAAATGTCCTCATAACATGTGATAGAAAGTTATTAAAATTTCTTTACAATTAGCATAAGACGCACTGGTGGAGAAGCTCTGTATTTACATAAATATTTCATATTGGCAACAGCTTCTTAAATAAGGAAAATATATTTTAAAGAGAAAACAATTATTTCTCTGTAAATTAGAGTAAATGTATTTTTCTTATAAAAATTACTCTTTAAACTTGTTAATATACTTTTCAATAGAAGACATCACAGTATTATTTGATTGATACACTTCCTTATTATTAGTAGACAAAAACAAGTAATTAAAAAAATAATTTTAAGTCAATTCCTACTATAGATCAACAAAGAAAAATTTTATTTTAGCTACTTCTTATGAAATATAAATATGTTAATTAATATAAATATGTATATACATGTGTCATAGAATCACAACATTAAGTGGTAATTAATTTTTATTAATTATCATTAAAGTATCGTATTGTCAGCCAAAACAATCGTGTATATAAAATTTCAGTTCAAATGAATGCTTTAAAACGTGAGAAAAAAACCTTTTCAAGTTTGGACACAAGTCGCCAAAAAGGATGCCAAAGTGGCTGTATTTGTAATTCTTCAAACAATTAGTTTTAATCAATTAATTTTTATTATAATTAAATTACTGTATTGTCATCCAAAATAATCATGCACATAAAATTTCAGCACAATTGAGCACTTCAAAATGTATTTTATTAACGATTGAAAATTCCACCAAGATAAATAGATAAATATATAGAGAATGTGAGCTAATAGTAGGAATTGAATGAGAAGTAAATTTTCACAAATTTAATTATGCTTCCCTTAAGTTTTTTCTATCTTTCTCTTAATATTTGTAACACTAATTTTTTAAAGCATTGTTTTTGTGCAAGACATTATTAAGCTCATCTTTTAAACCATTTTATAATGGCATTAAAATGAGAAATAGTTTTATGATCATAATATCCTGCTATTTTTCCTGTAAATATATAACTTCTTTTATTATCTTCCTCCATATCAGTCTTCAACTTTTAAAAATTTTCTATCATTACACTCTTATCAGTTATGCAAATTCATTGTTGGAAATTTAAGTTAGAAACATGATGCAAAACTTTAAAATTCAATAATTTAAATTTGTTTTATGTTGAATTTGAAAGAAACAATATCAAATTAGTTTAAGAACACAAGAAGAGTATATATGTATTAATACTATACTCATACATAAAAAATCACTAGCTAAAATTTAGATTAGCATCCATTCACCATTGGATAGCAGCGCATTTACACGAGTACCAGAGGAAATCTATTTATTACATTTATATTTATAGAATACTCTACAGTATATGAAAGATCATTCAGTACTTCGTCTTTGGTAATAATTATAATATCTTATGCAATATATTAATTTCTAATCATGGCAACACATGCTGTTTTTTATGACACTTTTATTTAAGAAAACTTTTTCTCGATCTTCCAAAAAAAGATGATTTAGTCTTTTTAAATTCTTGTTTTTCTTCTTATTATTATTATTAATCATTAATCTCAACGTCATCTACTATAAGTAATATTTTTCAATTGTTTGTAGTTTACTTGTGGTGTTGAGCGGTGTAATGTATATTAATAAAAGTAAACAACTTTTAGTATTTTAATTTTTTAATTTTACTTTTTTTTAAAAGATTGATGCAATTTTGAACAATTTATTTGTTCAAATATTTGAAGCCTAATTACAAAAAATAATATAGAAGCCAGAGTTTGTTGCAAAATCACTAATATTCCAGTATTTTATGCTTATGAAAAATTCCACTTTAAATATTTTTATAAGTTACATATATTATAACTCTTAATTAAAAAAACTAATAGTTACAAAAACATTTAATAAATAAACAGCAAATTAATTTCAGTTTCATTCCAAGTGTTTCTAATTTTTATGCCGAAACACTTCGTTTCGAAACTGTAATTTTGAAGTAGTTGACATTCGTTTTTATACACGTAATAAAATAACCTCTTCACAAAGCACTAAAAAATAAATATACATACGAAAATTCATATACTGAGTAATAAATACTATCATTTATTTTTTAATGATCCTTATATGCAGAAATTATATTTTAAATGACTGCGTGCGTGAGAGTATGTGTGTGTCTTAAAAATTTACAGCACTGCAGACCGCATGAATTTAGTGAACTCTGATACCTTACTCTCCAAAGTTCTTAGTTAACTCAATAGGAAGGTTTTCAGCATAGGCAGATTTCGTGTGTGCATCAGCTTTTCTACACAAAGGACTTTTAGTGACACCCAGACTCGAAACCTCAATTGGAAAAAATCTGCAGGCAAAATGAATTCGTGATAAGGACTACTGGGCCTTTCGAAGCACCAAATTATTTACTTATTTTTTTTTATATAAAAACACCTTTATTTAAATTTGTATAACTATTAAGTCTTATATCTTTAAATGATACAGCAGGGGTGACTCTAGGTCCGGACAAACCGGACCCCTGCGGGGTCAGCAAATATTAAGGGCTGCATTCGAATCGAATTTGAAAAATATTTTTTTTTGTTACAAAAACTTTTATATATTTTTTGAATATTAAGTGTGAATTTGGTATTTCATATTAAAAGTATCTTATTTCCTTATTTTGTCTTCTGTATGTTTAATATCAGTTTTCTTTTATGTTGAAACTTGAAGTTTTCGAGGCTGGAGTATATGTTAAATGAGGAAATTGATATGTTTACATAGTTTTCACAAGTAACTTTCTCCCCATCCAGGTGTGGGATCACAATGGACATTCTTTGAACCCATACGATGTCCGGTGTCAGCTATTCAAAACAGAACAGGGGTGATAAGAGTTTTTGGTAGATTAGGAGCATCAGGAAATATTTTATTTTAGTTTTGTATGTAGTTATTATATAAGTTAAAATAATAAAATAAACTTCTTTGATTCTTACCATCAGTAGACTATCTCGAAAAAAACTGACTTACTGAAAAGGACGATTCCTTCTCTTACATTTTACTCGGTTTAAATAACAATTATTATGTCCTTAATTTCTAATTGTTTGTATTTTAAGACTCAAAGTTATATATATATATATATGCCACCTGTTTGTTCGAAATTATTATTCAAGTTTTATAGGTGTTAATATATGTGAACAATTTATCTTTTTTAATTATATTTTGCTTTGGAGAGAGAGCCGGCACATTTTTCACATTTTTGTCCGGGGCGAAAAATTTGCTAGATCCGGCCCTGGATACAGTCACCAGTAAACTCCCTTTTACATGAAAGACTACCGAAAAAAGTAAGAAATTAAAAATTTTTTTTTTCGTTGTCTACTTTTTCAAAAACATTTAAGATAGTCCGCTGCTTATATAGGGCTAGTTTCAACAGTTGAACTACGATACAACCAAACTGATAAAATTCAACAGAATAAAAGCAAAAAGAACAGAATCAGCAGAATTTAAATTCAAAAACAAGATCATGTTACGATCCAAAACGTTCAAGAAACTAAGTTAAAATATTATACAATATGTTCAAGAAAAACAAGGTTTCAAGAAAGTCTTACGTAATTTTGCTTGTAAAATCATTCTAAATCTTACGTTTGATGGTGAGTGTTTTCTTTCCAACATCCATTTGATGAAAACAAAATCAATATGAATAAGTCAAAATAAGAAGTTATATTCTGTAAACTCAGCGAATATCGTGACAGTGATAAGGACTGTCTGGAAGTAACGGAAATAGAAGATGAAAATCTCCTCCTCATATTGCATAAATATTTTCTATTTCATGATATTTTTATTTAAAATAAATATTTATGCTCCCAACAAATGTATTTCATATTTCTTAAATTTTCAATTCAGATTCTTCTCAATTTTGAAAGCTTTTATCGATTACCCACAGATCTATATATTTTGGCTTGTGAAACAAATGCGTTTAAGTTCTTTTTGCACCCAAGTTAAAAGAGTATAACTCACATAAATTATTGATACATTATTTCTGTATGCAATATCAATACTTTTTTCGTACAAAACAATGAAACTAAAATATCCCATGCGTTACATGCACTTAAATCAAACACAATATTCTTAGCATACGATTTGAAAACAAAAGTGAAGATTATTAAAATATTATTTATTTAGTATGTATACTTTTTTCCCCTGCAGTGCAACATTTTACCTGTGATTTGCAGAAATATATCAAACAAGTGAACTAAAAAATAATTTAATTCAATTGCTACTTAGGTCAACAAAGAAAAATTTTATTTTAGTTACTTTTTATTAAATAATTACAATTAATATAAATATGTATATGCATATGACAGAATCCCAATATTCAGTGGCAAAATAGATACGATTTCTCATTTTCTTTTCTATATATGGTGTTGGGTTATTATTTTTGTTTGTTACTATTTATTCATTTTTTATTTTAATTAATGAATTAATATTTGAAAAAACGTATTAACGTCAGGTTAATCCACTGCAAGTCTAAAAAACGTATTTGAATTTTAATGGATGATTAGAAAGTATTTTATTAACGATTGAAAATTTGAACAGGATATATATTTATATATATTTATATATATATATATATATGACATGCTGCAATCCGGAATCATGCTTAATATTAAAAAGGAACTTTATTCAATGAATTCTCCACATCATATGACGCTAAGAGGCAGAGAGAAAAAAGAGCGCCACAGTGAAATCTAAGTATTTTCCCACTTACGGCTGCTGAGTGAAGTATCTCGTATTTTAGGATATGTACTTGAAAGTTAATTTTGACATATAGAGATATTTAATATAATAATCTGGGATCAGAAATGTTTAGTGGTTAGACCATATATTTTGGAGAAATAATTGGGTGATTAATTTAATACTTGAAGATGTAATGAAAAATAAAAGTTAAATGCTATGTAGGGAATTTAATTTTAAATCTAATTTAATTATCCTTATATCCCCCCCCCCAATTTTAAGAGGGAGTCACGGGCGTGATTTTTTCTCTCTTTTATAAACTTAATCAATTTTCAATATGTACAAAACAATACATAACATCATTTGGAAACTTATAGTACACACAGTAGAAATATTAAGTAGTAGGAATACTAAAATCAAAATGTAATAAAATAAACGAAACTATATCAACAAATACAATAATGACACTTCCAAAATATTAATTGATAAAAATGAAATTCCGTACACATAAATGAACATTAGCTTTTTCAAATCTATCCGACATTCAGAATATGGCCGCGGTAGCCGAGTGGTATGGGTATCGGATCGTGGCTTGCCTGGTCACGAGTTCGAGCCCAGTACCACTAAAGACCCGCTGTGTAGGGCAGCGATGCACATTAAATCTGTCGAGAGCTGAAACGTCTTCCCGTTGGTGTGATGTGGTAGTTAGGAGAGGGGGTTGCCAGCTCAGGTGCAGTCCACGTCACTTGACCATGGTGCAAAATTACGTGGTCCGTCGCCAAAAGCCCTAGTGTAGCTGAACAATGCGACGTTAATATTCAATCAATCAATCAACCGACATTCAGAATAAGAGCTCAAGTTTCATCTTAAACTTTCATATTAGATTTGTATTATAGCTAGTAGATAATGTATTCATTTTTATATATTGGAAAATAATATCATATCAAACAATAAGATATAGTAGATATAAAAATACATGATATCATACAAATTTTAAAATAATAATTTTTTGTATAAAAATGTACTCTGGCGCCATCGTAGTAATATCTAATATTGTTACACAAAATTTTGCATATATGAAACATATTTTTAAAAACATAAAAAAATATAGACACTATTAAATTGAAATAATTAATAATGTGTAAAAACGGTGTACAACTTATATACACTATTCAACACAATAAACAGTATTTTATTTTATATGCGTGATAAAATATAAGAAAATAAAAACGTAAAAATTCTAAGAATATAATAATTATAAGAATTAAAGAATATAACAACTCTTTTTTTATTAATTTTGAATCCGAAAAGTGGACTCACTTCTAGAAATAAGTCTATCATCCCCTTTAGTATTTATCTTTCAATGAAGACTATAACGTGATGAAATAAAATTTTTACAATATATTCTCTATAACTTAAAAATATCGCATACATTTATTTTGAATATCTCCGTAACCTTCTAAATATTCGTTTCATAGACAAAATTCTTTATTTTCTCTTACATCACACACTCACTAATATGAAATGTATCACACTACTTAATTTTGAACAAATCTCTCTGAGAAATCTGCGTGATCAAATCACAGATGTTCAGGGTTGCTAATAAGAAAACAATAAGAAGTGCACATATCAAACTAAACACGTTTGTCCTCTTAATGTTTCAAGACGTATACAAAATTTATAATTATTGAATTCTCTCTTATCCACTGTATAGTATCTCAGAATATAAGCTTCAAGTTATTAAATTAATTTAAATTTAGATAAGGATAATTTCGAGAAACAGTGAATCCTGATATGTGGCCAGTATATCAAAACACACAATTTCAAAATGAAAAAAAAATTAAAGGGGATGCAATAAAGTTACTGATGAATAAAACAATTAACGAAATAATAAAATTCAGTGTAGAAAAAAGAATGCAACGTGACTTTACGTTTGTTTCTCATGAATATCAATATCATTACTATTAGTACATTGGAGTCATTTCTCTAATAACTATATTTATATCTTTCGACTTTAAAACACCAATTTCTATCATAAATGTTAACTCATTCGACATTTTAAAATAAAAATAATGAGAAGTCATTAAAATTTCTCAAATTTTTTTATAATAAAACATATACACTCTGCTTTCTCACACACACAATTAAAGTATAAACAATGTCTCCTTTAACACAAAATATACTATAAAAGTTAAATATCATATTATATTATTATTCTTCTGAAAGTTCTGTTCAGCAAAACTCAGTCACTTCAATGTTACTAAATTAAAAACTAATAATTTTACTGACCTTTATTTCTTAGCGGCAGAAATTTTTGTTTACGGTAATCCACATTTTGTTGCCATTTGATTTGCACTAGTAAAATTTTATTTATTTATTTGTTGATGTTGGTACTTCACTATTGTATTCGATGTTTTTCCTTCACTATTGTATTCCATGTTGGTCAAATTCAAGGTATTATTGTACATTTTTTTTCATTTGTTGAATTTTATTTTTCACAATACCATTTGGAGAAGAAGAGTATTTTATTTCTCTGGTGGTTGTCTTTCTTCACGGGGATAGGAGCGATTCTCTATCATTTTTTTTCCTCCGGCAATAGAACGTTGTTTCTTTCAATCGCGGGAATCTGGCCTCTTCAGCAGAGATGTACAGAGCAGTCGGAATTCCATAAAATTCTCTATCACACTTACACGGTAGTTGGCGTTCGTTTTTATTTTAAGATTATTTTACTATTAAGAATAGTTTTAAGTTAAAGATTCGAAATCCATTAGCAGATAAATCCTGCCGACTTTCATTCTGACATGTTTCGAGCCAGAATCAGACTTAATTTTAAAAAGGAACTTTATTCAAGGAATTCTCGACATCATATGACGCTAAGAGGCAGAGAGAAGAAAGAACGCCACAGTGAAATCTAGGTGTTTTACCACTTACGGCAGCTGTGTGAAGTATCTCGTATTTTATGATATGTACTTCAAGTTAATACTGACATATAGAGCTATTAAATCAAATGATCTGGTAACAGAAATGTTTAGTGGTTAGGCTATATGTTTCGGG
>BMAV01011801.1:60915-96949 GCA_019973955.1 Trichonephila inaurata madagascariensis | reverse complement strand
GAACTTTTTTCAATCATATTAAAAAAATAGCAAGTATAACTTAAAAGTTTGCTGAAAGATATTTAACTGAATTGTTAATATTTTTATTAATTATACAGCAAATGTTTAATTAACTGTTTAGCTAATTTTTTTCATTCAGTGCTCACATCATACAAAGTATCTGTTTAGTGCCGTAATGGAGAATATTAGGGCCCCTTGCAAAGTCAGTTTTTAGGCTCCAAGCCGGATCTCACAAAGGGTAAGTACTTGGTGGCAGTGGCAGTCAGGTCTTGGGCCCCCTAGAACCCTGGGCCCTCCGCGATGTGAGAGTGTACGTTACGCCACTGGATCAGTTCTAGATGTGCTAATTTCTTTTTAAAATGTCCTCTATAACGTGTACATTTGTCAAAAATATTTTTTTTATTAATTTAATATATTAATACAGTGGGAATTTTTTAAAAAAAAATAACTAAAATTTAATTTAAAACATTAATTGAAAATAATTTTTAAAAAATATATATTTGAATCAATAAGGCAATAATCTCACTGAAGCATAAGGAATTTGCTGCATGAATAAAACTAATTATCTAAAGAATTTTCTATAAAAGAAAATGTTGGTTACGTAGTGAAAGATCTTATATCCCCCCCCCCCTCTTCTTTGGGTCTGAAAATAAAACAGTCACAAATACTTACAACTAACTCGTTAGGAAAATGTTTGAAAACCATACAAAATTAAACGGTATGAGAAAGCGAAACCAGCGGAATTAATTTTTAAGAATATAACATAATTAGTGTCAAAACTTTCAATTAAGTAGAATTCAGATTTTATAGAATAATTTTTTATTCAAGACATCGACGAATAGTAAAAAAAAAAAAACATTTCTTTTTTACAGAAATGAAGTATAAAAATAAACCGTCTGAAATTATTTTCATTTATTTATTTCTCTAAAAGAATCGGAATAGTTAATTTTAAAAAAAAATAAATGAGACGTATGATTTTGAGCAATCATCTCAAATTAGAGCTATTTCTTAATCAAGTGCCTTTGAGCGACGAACAAATACACGATGTGATTCTGAGTTTAGTTGTGAAATTTTCTACAGAAAATTAATCTTGTGTTTCTATCAATTCATTTCCATTTTAATATAAACACCACATTTCATCTAGCCCTCCTTTGTCTGGTAATTAAAAATGTTGAAAATACTTTAAGGTAAATTTACAATTAATGTTAGAGGTGACAGACGACTCTCACTGACATATTATATTTTATTTTCTTATCGAATCAATAAGTAATAAGAATTTTAAAACTATAGAAATAAAAATTGAGGTACCGTTCTCTATAAATATATTATACATGACAATTTTCCTCAATATTTGTAAGCATCTTACTTTTTTCCGAGACTGGAGTTTATAAAAATCATCATATTATTAACAATCTATTCAAATTTTCTGCAACCAATTTCAGGATTTAAATTACGAGTATTAATTAGTCAGTTTCCTCTTCCTCGCCAAACAAACAAAAATAAATGCTCTCGGAAATTAAACTTCAAAGGAAATAGATCATCATCATTTTATCATTAAATCTGTATTTTGTGCTTAAAGTTAAATTTATTTCGCAATTATTTTCTGCAATGTGTTTATGGAAATTTCGGATTTAATTCTCTTCTCTGCCGAAAGAGTATTGTGGCCGGAAAAATCGTTTGTAGGCCAAAAAAGAATGCTCTTCAATAATACTAAGTAAGAAGGAGTTACCTTGGTGACAGACCTGGGGACAAATTTGATCACCAAATATTGCCGAGTCTCCAAATTTGGCACCAAAACTAGATTCTTCATGATGAAAATGGGATTATTTGACAAGAAAGTACTAGACGATTCTAAAATGGCTTCCCGGATTATATATGGACCATGCAGAAAAGCAACATTGGAAGAGTTAAAAATGTGACAGTGACTGTGCATTTCATTTATTTTATGTGATTTGAATTGCTATGTTCTATATTAGTGTGATTTTTAAATATATGCTGTTGTGGAATTATACTTGAGTGTTAATAGTTTCCTATCAGAGTGAAACTTACTGTATTTATACTCTAGATTTCCAGAATAAATTTCAATTTACTCTGAAGGAAACTTCCAGCTAATTGTGTGAAACTTTGCTACACTTGAAAGGTGTTGAATCACGTAACATACAAGCAAGCTCAAAGTGCTTCAGAGATTATTAAATATTCTACCTAACCTCATAGCCTAAATAACAGCATTTTGAAGATCAGGTTTTCCATTAAACAACTGAGGAGAATATTGAAGAAGCTACAATGAATTTTTAATCCAATTAGCATAATAAAAAAGGATGTATTTTAAAAATCTTAATCAGCCAAATTTTCTCTGAAACTTATTAAAATTATTATAGGAAGTTTGTATTTTATTAATAAAATTCATCCAGCCCTAGATCATTTAATAAAGAGCGTTTAAAAAAAAGGCAAACATTGGATTACAAGTTTCGAAGTTACTCTACGCTTCATACTCTCGTTCGCAAAGAGAAAAAGTAAAAAATAAATTAAATTAAATTATTAACTCCAATAAAATTTATTTTACTTAATATATATATTTTTCCCATCAAGCTTCAGTAAAAGATGAGAACATTTTTTTCTCTCTCTGACATTTTCTATGAAACCTTACAATCATATTAGAGTTCCCTTTTAATTTAATAACCATTGTGAATACCTTTAGATTGATATCTTTTTTTTTTCCTAACAAAGATAAAATTCTTGATTTTAATGATGTGGTACAAATGCAGAAAAACAAACTAACAAAATGAAATTAATTCCAATATTAATTATTATTCATATTTAATATACATAATTACTTACAATTAATAAAAATTATACCTAAACTATTTCTATTAACTCATATAATTCATTTAATGATACTATTTTTTAAAAACTTAAATTTACGAACTAATAATATTTTATACATTTATGAATTCTAAGCTCAGTTAATTAAATTATAGAATATATTTATTTAATGTTTTTTAATTTTGTTTTAATGAAAAATTGAATGAACAGTAGGACGTATTATTAAATATTATAAAATATGTACATTATACATTATTAAATATATACATTATTTATAATAATAACAGGGCTAAGTTAAAAATACATAAAATGTGCAATAAATTGTTACAACTATAATAAAACATTCAGTGGAAAAATAAGGAAAAAAAAACTTGTTATATTTTTTTAATACAGAAAATTACTTATATAATGCAAAGTAATTTTAGCCTCCCGTAATTTTTGATCTCAGTGGCACTGGTAATTTGCTCTAAAGATAAAAGTGTTTCATATATGCTAAATTTTTTTTTAATTTAAAAAAAAGAGAGAGAAGAAAAGGAGTTTAGAATTATAAAGAATTTTTAACACTCTTTATGCGATTCCTAGGGGACTACATCTTTGATTACGAAAAAAAAAGAAAAAAAAAATATTCGCGAAAACTGAGAAACCACGTATCTTTTACACAGGTGTACTAACCTTATTGACTCGAAAATGAAAACGAAAAAGAGGTCAAAAATTCGATTTCATAAACTCTTAATTAATCGGTATTTTTTTTAAAAGCGTAACACTAAAATCACTTAATGCTAAAGAAAAGATTTATTAGCATTCACTTCACTTCAAGCACAGCTATAAGAACGTCTACCGCATACTAAACAGTATTGCGGTTGTTGGAAGAAATAAGAGAACACAGATATTATGAAAAAAAAAAAGGAATAAAAAAAAGAATTTGTATGTTAAAGGAATATTATTTAATCAAGTATTCAATTCAAGGTCATCAAAGGGGTGTATTACGATGCAAAATCACGAATCGATTTAAAATTTTTGTAATTAATTACTTTTCCAAAGAGAATTACTATGGCTGATAGGAATACGAAAATATATGAAATCGCTCGCGCGCGCGCACGCGGATTTAATCAAAAGAAAAACAAAGTATCTATTGTGTAAAAGTCTTTTAAGATCAACTTATGCAAGTGAAACTTGGTCCACATGTCTCAAACAGAGAACATGATTATCTACGAAAGGAAGATTTTGAATATTATTTTTGGAGGAATTCAGGAAAATGGAACGAGGCGAAGAAGATCAAATTTCGAGCTCTATCAATCATATAAAGAATCTGACTTCGTTAACTTCACCAAAATACAACGACTTAAATAGGCAGGTCACGTTGTCAGAATGGACGCAGACCGCACCTCTAAACAAAAAGACTTGTTAACAAAATTTTAAAATATTTTAGGCTCTCCCAATGTATGGCTTCTTTTTCAGATTTTACGAATTGTGTAGAAAACTTTGGCATGTCCTGTTTAAGGCACTGTAGTTTTCAGTTTATTGTTGAAACGTCATGTAACAAAATGATTGTTTAGATTCTCAAGTATGGTTTTGTAATAAATAAAAAAAAAACCTTCAAAAGTAAAAAAAAAAAAAGAAAAGAAAGCATCCTAAAAAAGACGCAGTTTTTTTTCTCTCTCTCTTCTTTTCTGTGACGGTTTTGATGCAACACATGAGTCAAAAAGCAAAGAGTATTTTGACACTACATGGCCAATTTCGCAAATGACAAGCAGAGAAAAAAAATTGTATAACAAAAGTTTTATTGTTCGAATAATGTGTTGAATTTAAATGGACTTTCCATCCTCTTTGCAAAAAGGTCATTGTAATTTCAATGTCAGCGCTAACCATTTTATGAGACAAGAGTAGCTAGTCCAATGTCGACGGTGAATGCATAAACAAGTAGTTCAACATTTTAAGGTATCCGACTACGTTCGGAACCGGGATTTTGCAAAAGCGTATAAATGGATAATGTTAATGATATTTAGTGTCACTTAGATTATAAAACGTATATAAAATTGTTTTAAAAGTATTATTACAATAAAAAAAAGTGTGTGTGTACTTATGTACGTAAGTAAGAAGTTATACTTTTTTGGCGTAAAAAAATTAAAATCCTTCTAAAAGTCTTTAGCAGGGCAAGCTGGGCCAAGGTAGAAAGGCGGTCACGAGCAGAGTTGAACGAGACTAACCTTCAGTCAATCGAACCAGCCAAACCTGAGATAATCACGATTTAAATAAATTTAAACACCCCCGCACAGGGACAATAAAACCAATAATATGGGGAGGGGGTCGAAGGCGGGAAAGATCTATCCCATTCTGTATATTTCTAGACAAAGTATTTTCGTATCCATTCCTATAGAACGCAGAGCTAAGGCTTTCTAACACGGGGTGTATAGCTCAGTGGTAGAGCATTCGACTGCAGATCGGGAGGTCCCCGGTTCAAACCCGGGTGCCAACATTTTCAGGGAAGTGAACAGAAATAATTTTTTTGAGAATTTCGAAGGCAGCAATGATCTGACCCTTTCTGTATATTTCTAGACAAAGCATTTTCGTATACGTTCCTACGGAACACAAAGCAAATGTTCGCTGACGCGGGTGTATAGCTCAGTGGTAGAGCATTCAGCTGCAGAAATCGAGAGGTCTCCGGTTCAAACCCGGGTGTCCCCTTCTTTAGGGAAGTGAAGAGAAATGTTTTTCTGAGAATTTTTCGAAGGCAGGAGTGATTTGTCCCGTTCTGTATATTTCTAGACAAAAGAGATTTTCGCATCCGTGACGGGGTGCGCACGCATTGTAAAAATTTACCCTCATCCTATTTCTCTAACGCCCCAAAAGAAGAACTTCAAAACTATTTAAATGCAATATTTTGTAAAAAAAAAAAAATAAGCTTATAGAATTACCTATATATATTTTCAAAACATTCTTTGATGAAAAATGCTTCGATTGTAATAATATTTTGCCTGTATATAGCTCAGATCTAGCTGAACTAGAGTTTTTAAAATATATAACTTAGAAGTGGTGGATTTTACTACAACCGAGAGGAGAAATTTTAAGAAAAAAACGCCGATATAATTATTTCAATTGGTGGTAACTCTAAAAATAATGAGAATTTTTCGAAAAATTCTAGTTCAGACTCTCAGGAGAAGTCTTTACTTTATAAAAGCACACACACACACAAAATATTATTATTTTAGAAGCATTTTTTATAAATGGAGAGCGCTTTGGAAAAAGGTTATTCTAAGTTAATTTTTTGCCAAAATGTTGCATTTAAATAATTTTTTTGTCAAAATGTGTCCTTAAAACAATTTTATACATGTATTCTAATCTAAGTGACACTAAATATCATGAAAATTATCCATTTATGCGCTTTTTTAAATGCACAGTTCCGAACGTAGTCGGATACCTTAAGCAAAAAAAAAAAAAAAAAAAACAAGATTTATATAAATATTATACACTTTAGGCACACACACCCACAGAAATATTATCTCATAATTTTCTAGGACCTGTTTGGGATGATGATTTGCAATAAAGAAATAAAGGAATCGTTTTATGTATTTTAGAATTACAGAAACCCGTTAGTACATTTCAGTTAGAATTTTGCAAAATAGTTCATCTTTTTTTTTTAATACATCGAGTATACTGCTAAAAAATTATTACTGTTCTTAATGGTGACTAGACTAAGGTCCAGGCATACAGCAGAAATTTGAGATATTTTCCTACTTTTAGCCGTTTATTACATCTCGAAATTTGAGCGTAAAAAACCCGCAAATTCTTACGATACTGACTAAGCCCAAAAGTTGTAAGTTATAAGTTGACTAAGATTTAAGTTGTTTTAATGGAGAAATGAATTCAATAAAATGAAAAATGACAGTTTTTCAAAATGAAAAACTTTTAAATCTGACATTGAAGTTCAAAAAGTTTCTCCTTCAGCCTCCTTTTTGAAACATTTAATTAGCATTTGTTCGAAAAACATAAAGGAGAGACAAAAATGACTCACTCACTCCTCTCGAGATCTCCAGAACTATTAGACCTACAGACTTAAAATTTGGCAGCCATGCTCCTTTTGTTGAGTAGAGATCCGTTAAGAACGAGTTTTGTAAAAAGCAACTACCTAGGGCAGAGGGTGGCGAACCTTTATGGATCAACGTGTCATTTTTTTTCAAGAAGTGTTTAATGAGGTATAGACGGGCTATCAAATAATTTTGATTTGTGATTGGAAAATAATAAAACTAAATAGTAACAACTCAAAAAACATTTATTTACTACGAAAAAATACCTTCTGCACTGTATAGATGTAATTGTTTTAGTTATGCTTGCAATTCAAATTAAAGTAACATCAGTGTGACTTCTGTTGTTGCAGATTGTGTGTGTGAATGACAAATAACTTATATTAGGATCGTAAGTTGTTACTTTTAGTAGAATGCATGCTGAATTGGAGTCATCTGCCGAATGGTTTTTCTAAGCAATTAATTATTTTTGCTGTGGTAAACTTTTTGGGTAAGGGGATTTGCTATTTGTTTCAAAATGCCATTTTACAGACGATGTTCTGCATACCACTGTTCCAGAACATAAACCACACACCTCTTTGTGGCCTTTACTAATAATGCCATATTTCTATTGATTCACAAAGTTTGAAATTCTCTGTTGCACTTACTATTTTGTACTTTTTGTTCTTTTGCTGAACTAGCCATGTAAATAAGTTATAAAAATCGTAAATATAACACAAACATTAAAATACACTGGTGTCGCCGAAATTAACTATGCTATGCGTAAACAAATTTTGCATCATAAGCAAATGTAGTCCAGGACGTAACTAAGGCAAGACAATAACAAACGAGTGTGCTCTCTCCATGCTGTCCCGCGACCGATCCCTCGCGTTTGTTCCTAATACTTCATAGTGAACTTTGTTGTTTTGAAATAAAATGCAGACTATTTTGATCGCTGGCTTGCCCAAAATATTCTGTCGCGTGCCATTGATAGCACGCGTGCCACTGGTTCGTCATCCCTAACCTAAGGGGTTACAGAAGAGTTATTTATAAAAAAAAATCCTGTTTTTGATGTATTGGATCAACAGAATAGAAATTTGGCAAACATGTTTCTTTTGTTAAGTAGAGATGAGTGAAGAATCCGTTTTGTGAAAATCGACTCGTTAGAGGAAAAATGTCTCATTTTAGAACTGCAGACTACAAATTTGGCAAGCATACTTCTTTTGTTCGGTTAAAATCTAAGAAAAATAGTTGTGTCGAAATCGACTCCAAGGGGATTTAAAAGATAAAAGTATACGGATTTAAAAGATAAATATAATTTCGCTTCAGAAATTTAAGTCGTGTTCTTTTTAGTTCAAGAAGCGCGAAGGCTAAAAGAATATTTTTCAATACAATCGAAAGCTTAATGCTACAATTTTGATATTAAGGGGTCTCAAAGGTGTTAATTTTTTCTCGGGAGGTGAAAATATAAGCAATTTTCAAACAGATATAATTCTTTCAAATTAAAATTAAATAATTCGAATCTCTTACACATTATTTACAAAGGATTATAGTTTCAAAAAAATACAAAATGTTTGAAATATAATCATAACTTAAAAATTATAAGCATAAGAAAATAAGAAATAATTTTGTAATAAATATTAATTCTTGCGTTGAGCACGCGATTTTCTAAAATAGTAGCCTTTGATGTGTATAAAACTTTATAAAATTATAAAATGTATCCTACTCTTTAAGCCCTACTTTATTTAAGAATAATATATCTTTTGTATTTCAAAATATTTGAAAAATACTGAATTTTTTTTTTAAAAAAAATTGAAAATGTAATTTTTTTTTATTTTGTAAAAAATATAACTAATTATTCTATTTATATAAAAAATACTACAGTGTAATAAGGATACACTTAACTTTATAAATCGGCTTATTGCAAGTAATTAAAGTTACTATTTTAGAAAATATGCGCATCGTAAAACTTAACTCATATTTCTTATAGAAATGTTTCTTATTTTCATATGCTTATAATTTTTTTAAATTATGATTATATTTTAAACACTTTACACTTTTCTGAAGCTCCATTCCCTTATAAATAATATGTAAAAGGTTCGAATTATTTAATTTTAATTTCAAAGAGTTATACCTGTTTGAAAATTGTTTATATTTTCAGCCTTCTGGAGAAAGCTAACACCCCGAGACGTCTTAATAACTTTAAAATAAATAAATAAATAGTCTTACAACACCATGAAATACCCAGCGTATTTGGCGGGTAGCGGCTAGTATAATATAAATGAAAAAAAAATGAAAAAAAAAAAGATTCGAAAACATGTTATGTTTTAGCGTGTAAGACCATGAAGGAGTAGAAAGTAATTTGCAGAAAAAATGAAGTAAGGACCGTTAAACAAATTTGAAGAATGATTAAATTGGCAATCGCGGTCTTTATAAACCTGTAAAAAAAACCAATGAAATTTCGTAAAAATGTAATTAATTTTAATAATGATAATATTAACTAGCTTTTAATTCGTGTAAATATTAATTTTCTTATTAATGTCTTAGGTCTCATTTCAACTATCGAAATAAGTAAGTAAAAACACACGCCGAAAAAAATAACTTTACCTGTTTGATTATTATATGTTACGTCTATTATAAATGCTGCAATCATTGAGAGAAGTAATCAAAGGCCATTTGTGTATCCTTATCTTTAAAAGAAGATCATTCGCTAATACAGAAGAAAACCAGCAGACAGAAAAATAAATAAAATTTACTATCTGACCTTCATAAAAGTCATTTGTAATTTTCTTGCATGCTAATAAAAATAACTGGCCTTTTTTCATTCATTTTTATGACATGTCATTTTTTTTTTTTTTTTTTTCTTTTTCTTCAAATAACTGGAGAATAAAATTTTGTATAATTTTTATATTAAATTAGACGTAATTTGAACTATAAGTGGGATTTCTCTTTTTAATTTATTCATCTCAGCAGCTTTTGAAATTTTTATTACTATAACAATTTGGCGAATTTTATTGTTAATAGAATCACATTGCTGACTGTGATAAAAAAACCCAAGAATTCTCCACTAACATATTTTATTTTATTTTGTTTGAAAAGAGCATTTATATAAAAATTATGATTATTTTTTTAGTTCTTATTATACGTTTAAATCCGAGTTGAAGTATGTTGAAATCACACAATGTCTTAAGCGCTTATTACGATAGTAGTCAACGAAAATATAAATGAAAAATATTACATACATATATAGTTATAGATTTATTTAAAAGAGCTGTAATAATAGTCATCATCATTTCAGGAATCTGTAACTTTTTTTGTTTCTCGTCGGTTTTATTAATTTAAATTTAAATTTATTTCACCAAATCAATTACTATTATTTTGCTGTAAAAATGAGACAAAGATTTTTTTATTTTTATTTTCATAAAATTAACAACGAGCATCATAGACCAGCATTTCTCAAACTGTATGGTGCGCCCCCCACCAGGAGGGGGGGGCGTGATAACTCTTCAGAGGGGGGCGCGAGCATATTGAAAAGTCAAGAACAAAAGATTATTTAAAAAAATTATGAATTTACTGAAAGTAAACAAACAAAATACATACTGGTATAATAAAAAATAAAATACACATTTACACTGATATAATACACTTATAAATTTATCAGTACTGCACAATGTATTTTATAGTTAATTAAACAATACTGAATTAAGAACAACATTAATAATTACCAATGATCCCATGGGCTTGTCTTATGTAAAATTACATACAAAAATTAATACTTATCTTGATAATTTGCACGGTTTATAATTATTCCCTTAACTGCTGAATTAAAGTTATGCGATTCGCTCCCCACTGCCTCCATTTTCCACGTAGTGTGTATTGGAGGGAGGGGGAGGGAAGAGAAAAGGAATAAATAAGCAAATCTTCTGTGAATGTAACTTTTGCGCAAACACTGCCAAATTCCTTTTATTGCATTCCAAAGTCTTTGGAGTAATTTTATAGATATCAGTGCACAGAAAATAACGTACTTCGGAAAAACGTATATATACGTCCGAGCCAATTAAGACTTTGGCTGAGAGAGACGTTTATATACGCCGATGGCACTTAAGAGGTTCAAGTCGTATTGCAGCTTTAGTGTCAAAGTGTATTATTGAATTAAATGCATTGTTATTATATAGAGGGGGGTGGCGATGAAAATTGTGATTGAATATGGGGTCGCAAATACTGAAATTTGAGAAGTACTGTCATAGACATATTTAATGTAGTGATTCATTTTAATGTGTTCTTAGAATATTAAGTAATAAAAATTCTACTGCGCAGTTTCCATTTTTTTTTCTGACGCTCTCTCTTTTTTTAAATTTTTTTTTGCTGTACGATTTAGCGAAAATAATTTTCATACATAAGGCATGAAAAAAAAAAAAAAAAAAAAAAAAAAAAAAGGAAGGAGAAGAGTAAAAATTTTCAAATTTTAGACTAAAAACAATCATTACACAAAGAGAAATTTCTTTTGTTTTTCTTTATTGTGAAAGGGGCACTTCATTAGTTTTATTCATCCCTTTGACTTAAATAACATTGAATAATAATTTTTTAAAGTCCTCTCGAAATTTGCCATTTAAATGAAGATGAAAAAATATATAATAATTACGGATAAATGAACAATTGTATTTCTAGTGCTGAACTATATTGCTGCAAATATACTATCAATTCATTTTCAATTACATCAGTCCTAACCATGGAAATATATACAAATCTAGAACGATACAAAAGAATGACTTAACACCTTGACATATATGAAGATTATATATTCATTCTTCTGCTTTTACTGTTCAACGGAATTCTTTCTTGTTTATTTAGTTTTTATGCGCATTTATGAAATTTGCAAAATAAATATATTTTTTTAAAAATATTTTATAAAAATATGAGAGTTTATTTTTTTCTTTTTAAATTATTAGTTCATAATGAACATTGTTAATGGATCCATAAAAATACGATATTAAATTTATATATAGTTTAAACTGAATCTGTTAAGGCCCATTGACAACAAGACAGGAAGTAGTGATCGGCAGAGATGCTCCTAATCAGAGACCTTTTCGTGTGGGCACAAAGCCCTTTGATTGGAAACATCTTTCCCTTATTTCCTTGGTGTGTTTAAACCTTTACATTTAAGTACTTTTATTTAATTAAAGAAGGGAAACATTAACGATAAATACTACTACCACATTTAATTACTAAGGAATTTCAGCCATTTACTTCATCATGGGCTTTGCTCTTTTACTTTTATTTCAGAACTTCTTCATTTAATCATTTGATTTCAGAGAATGAGCTCTTTTCAAAACTTTATTTTATACGTAATTTAAAGCACACTTATTGCTGGTTTAGAAACAGAAACATTTTTACTCAATATAAAGGATTAGTCCTAAAGGATGAGATCTGAAGATAATCAAATTAAAAAAAAATATGACATAATTTATTTTTTCAAAAATTGTTCTTTTTGAACATTATTTCAAAAGTTATTCTACTTAAAATTATTGATTTTAGAGAATAATAATAGGGATTGAGCACACTAACCAAATTATTTGCATATAAGTTTCAAGATCCAAAGTAATATTTGTGTGAACTACAGCGTTTGTACATTAAACAACAAATACAGAGCTTCTAGTGTCTTACACATGTATGTTAGATTCAATAGAATGTCTTTCATTATGATACCTTTCTTTCTATGATTAAATTTCAAAAATCTCAATTTTCGTTAGTTACTAATGGTTTTTACGAGGAGAATCTTGCTTTCCCAGCATGCTTTTTGTTAAAAATTAAACATTTCAGTTGGCAATAGGGTCTCGTTGCAGTTTTTGTTTTGTTTATGAATCCGAAAGCAGAATTTGTACTAAATTTTATAACAACATAAAATAGTTTATAAAAACTATTGCTTTTATTGAAACGTAGCCAACCAATGCTTTAATCCAATTCACCAAAAATTTTGCTCAATTGTGCGCTTTCCTTTTCCGTAAAATATGTTATTTTACCGCTTAACTAACGATGGGTCTGAAATGTCACTGTGCTTCTGGGTTTAACCTGTCTTAACTGCACAGCCTAGATTTAAATAAGTAGTTCATCCGTTTTAGTCGTTTATCGTTTTTTTTCCCATTAATATGCCGAACTTACAGATTTCGATAAAACAGGATTACATAAATTATCCTGGATTATTGTTCGAATTATATTCAATTTTACTCTTTAAGAATATCGTTAACGGATTGAAGAAAATTCATCGGTCGTGCTTGCAGAAAAGTAAGAACAATTCTTTGGAATTTTTATTATTATTTAATAAGTTCTTTCTATAAAAAGATGTTTGAAGTTAAAAATTTTCTTTTCATTTTAGGCTTATCAAATATATTTTGTTAATATAATTACCTTATGTTAGCAAACACCATGCTGGGGAGTAATTGTATACATCGTCGTTGGTGTTACTCTTGTGGACGTAAGTCTTTTACTGATAATTTTTTATTAACACATTTTATTTGAATACCTTTTAAATTCGTCTTTCTAAATAACTTTAACTTTTTCATTGTGAAATTTCTGAAATATATTTGAAAAATTGCGAGGAAGCTTGTACGTACATGAGCATGATACTTATCAACACCTTGATTTTCGCGTAATTGATATAAGTACTTGTAATTTTAGTAGCATTGTATGGAAATATCGCTAGCCTTCGGTTTCGCCCACACGTAATTTTCGCTAACAATTTATATATATGTATATTTTTTATAATTAGGTTAAGTGTCAGAACCCTTTATCATAGCAATTATTACAATACTTTGATTGACCTAGTTGTAATTTGGCCCTCATTTCATTTTTTAAAGGCTATGAAGCTTTAATTGTTCTATTTAAATTATTTGTTATTAAATTTTTTAAGTATAAAACTGTTATATTGTTTATCACATGAAAAATGTTCTACACTTTTTTTTCCAATTTTGATTTTTTTCCCCCATATATTTTTTTAGTATTCGGAATTAAAACCTATTTGAAACAAGTTATAAAATAATATTAACATATGCTGCATTCACTTTGTGAGAGAGATTGTTTTCATATTAAAAATGAATTTTATCTGTCAAATTAAAGTTAAATATTGCTGGTTCCTGGATTGGGGATATTAGATTTGTTATGTTTTCATAATATTTATTTCTACTTTTCCTTTCAGAATATATTCACACAATTGATTTATAAATTGGTACTTAATAAAAATCAATTTTAATTTTTAAAAATTGTATTTGAAAAAAATATGAAAATAATTTAATTCACTTTATTTCCTGAAGTAAATTTTTGCTATTTTAAGTGTATAATCTAAATTTGTATGATTCAGGGATTTTTAATTATTTTTTTTATACATTTAAAAAAATTTTTAGAAATTTCTCATTTTTAAAAGGAAATTACAAAAATCTTTAGTATTCATACATTCTTTATATTTTGGCTTTTAAATAGTTGGTTAAAAAATTGGGAAACTAACAGTATAAAAAATATACTATTTTATTAAATATTAAGTGAAATTTAGAGGGAAAAAATTATATAGTTTAATTTATACTAAAATAATCTATTAAAAAAGTTTTCTTCCAGAATTTTGAAAATGTTTAAACCATTCTTTAATAGTTTTATTTCATATATAATTGTATGCTTAATTATTGTTAACACAAATAAAGCTAAAAAGAAATACAGGGCATTAAGTTTAAAGGCTGGCATTGTTGGCCACTATACAGAAACTTAGTAAATTAACATTGGCTGATATGTAATTTTTATATTTAAGTTTAAGTGAGGCTCTGAAATCATCTACTTTGTTATTTAAGGTTAAATTTTTACCTAGTATTACTGAATTTATTCTACAAAAACTTATGAAGCTTCTCACTTAGCTTGCTGTTTAAATGTTTTCTTTATATTCCACTTGCTCTTATGTATGCTTGTATAAATGTGTGTATATAGTAATTATTAATTGTTAAAGAATTTTAATGGTTTTGCTGTTTTCAAAGAAAATTACTTTTCTAGAAAAAAAACAACTTATTCTTAGATCAGGGGTAGGCAATTGCTTTGGCTTAAGGTCCATATCGTGAAAGTAGAGGATACTTGAGGTTCTCATCCTTAAAAATAATTGCATTTGTTAGTTAACTTTGCATCTCAGAAAAGGTATAAATTGTATCAAAAAAATCTATAAATGTAAGTTAAATAAAATAGTGGCAGTTTTATTTAATTTATTGTGCTAATTTCATGTAATTTGTAGTTGCAAGCTCATTTAATTTTAGGGTACATTTGTCTCGTTAAAATTCTATCACTTTTCCACAATTTTTTAGAATTTGTGATCATAGCTTGCAAGTTAACGTCAGCCAACTTGCCTGTATGTTTATTCTTGTTGATCTTCATGCAAGAAAAACTTTACACACAAATATGTGGACCCAAATGTAGAATGCATTTTCTATCTATTTGGTTTTCTGACTTTGGAAACTGTTTTAGCAGGGCAAAAAAAAAAAAAAACCTTTGCCTGAGATCAAACTTCCCTCCTCCTTCCAAGTTACTGAAACTCTTGAACAAAATTGTAGCCTTTTATGAAGCAAAATACTCCCTCTCCCTTTCCTTTAAATTAACTTTTACACCCTGTCCCTTTTTCATATATAAAATACATCCTTTCTTGTAGTAGTTTCCTCTTATAAATTGCCATTTAACTTTTCAATGTAATTCTCTCTAATTTCCAGTGGTAATAAAAGCAAATTTAAAGTAAAAGAAAAAGTGTTTTAATATTTTTTATCCCTGTTTAGAGTATTTATTACTAACTGAATAAAATTTTGGAAAGTTATATTTGTGGCTTTGCAAATTACTTTTTTAGAGATCTTTACTAAAATATCATTTTTCATCTGTAAGTATCAAAAAAAGAAAAAATAGCGATTTTTAAATTTATTTAATTTTATTTGTAATTATGATGAAGCTTTCTCAGTGTATCATTTATTGCATTGATGTGATTTGCCATCCTTGGTATTTAGAAAAGAAATTCAGAAGTACTTTTTTATTGCATTCTCTATAATTCTATTGTTATAACTACAATTGTAAATTTATGAATATGGGAATAAATAAAGATGGGACTAAAATAGAAAGAGGAGAAACTAACTACCTATTGTTTATTCAAATTATTTCTTATTGAAGTACAAAGTAAGGGTAGTTAATTAAACTGATTGCCTTATTATTTGTTATGCATAAGTAAAACAATTATGAAAAACATAGATTATGTATAGACAGAAGTTTTTCTCCCATTTTAGTGTCATATAAGTTTTCAGAATTATGGCTGTTAGTCATTAAAAACATTTATAAGAGCATGTGTTGTGTAATATATATGTTTTTTTTATTAATCAAATTTATAAATCACAATATTATATAAAAATGAGATTGTTGTTAAAACAATTTAACTTGAATTTCATAATATTTTTTAAAAAAATGTTTTGTAATCCTGCATTTATTTTAATTTTTTCTGTTATTATTAATAATATATTGATTTCTTAAAGCTTATTTGTGTTAATATTCTTTTGGGGAGCTCGTATGCAATAAATAATTACATACAAAATACACTCATGTGTCTGTTTTATAAGATTTATATAAAATCTTTAGGAATTTAAATAACCAATAATTTAAAAATACAGTAATAAATTTTCTTGTTTATATATTTTTTCTCTTTCTCAATCACAATTCTGAAGCTCAATTATACTATGGCTCTCACTATTTAGATAATTTTCTAGTATTACTTTTTAATAAATATTTTAGATAGAAAGGTTAAAACATGACAAATTAACATGGTCTCAGTAAAACATGAAAATGAAAGCCATGTAATTACTTTCTTCAAATATTTTTTTAATCTCTAATGCAGCTGCCACAGTACAAAGACACACAAGTATTTTTCTGCCAAGATTTTAGCAATCACTTAACATCTATCTTTTGGGTTATATTGTTCTGTTTATGTAGTTTCAATTTTTGTAAGTAAAGAACTAAAAGCACAAATATGTTCTTATTTTTTATTTTAGTATTTTAATTCTGTTATTTATATAACAAAACAGATGTTTTTATGGGACACTTAAGTATAATATGTGAACACAGAGTTTAATTTTATTTACCTTAATTTCTGAATAAATTTTATTCTATTGGATTTATGTTTATTTTCAAAAAGACACAATAAAGTATATATTTAAAATTCAAGGATTAATATTATTATTTGTGTGTGTTATCACAACTATATCCTGTAGCAAAAATTCTAGTATCTTGATGCTGTTGTGTGTGTTTCAAAGCAATCACACATAGGATTTCAATTGTATTTTGACAAGCAACATGAGCATTTTTATTCATAGTTTACTTGTATTTATTTGTTCCAATATTTTCCTCTTAATCCAAATTTGTAAAATTTACAGTGGAGTGATTTGTCAGAGTAATAGAGAGAGAAAAAACGTGCAATAAAATTCCGTTAAAAGTACATTTAACTTCGGAAGCATTAATGTTCAAATCTGAACCTCACCACACACATGAAGTTATATTTCAGGAAATCGGCATTTTTTTGGGAACAAAATATTAATATATTTTAAAAATTTTAATCAGTTTATTTGCAATGAGAAATATCAATTAGTTTTAGAACCTTCAACTCTTTTCAATTTAAATGTCTGATTTATATAGGGTAGTTACTTAATTTTTAATATTACATTGAAAAATCCACTGGGAAAAGAATCAGAATTCCACTTGAAAGCTTGCAATTTTTTAGAAAGGGAATTTAAGTGTAATTAAAATTTAAAATATAGCTGGAAAAAAAACTTATGTGGCATGCAATAAATAATGTTTTACTTTGTAAACTTTTATTCATTAAATCACTTAACTATTAAATTATATACAAGTAACATATATAATATCTCTTACTTATAAGTTATTAATGCAATTTTTAGCACTATTCATTTTGAATTAATTTTTATTTTACTAGTTCTTTTATTGATCTGAATTTTAAAATGTTTATCATAAAAGCATGTAATGTTACTGAAGAATCTCAACATCCTTTTCCTTTTTGAAAATAAGCCTTTTCCTGCTTAAAACTTTATTTGAATTTCCTGTTCAGTCTATTTATTTACTTTGATAGATAGTGCATTCAGTTTTAATAAGCATATTTTCAAGAGTTTCCAAGAGGAATTTATCATAATGAAAGTGTAAGTTTAGTTATAAAATCCATCTTAAATTTAAAAGCTTTTTTAATGTTAAAAGGAGAGAGAGATGGAAGAGAAATATATACTTCAGAAACTTGTGCTATATTTGATATGAAGAGCAGATAAATATGTATCTGTTATTGCCATGAATTATCACTGCTGTCACAATCTTAAATGGCTGGTTTCTTTATATTTAAGAGTGATTTTTATTACTTCTAAAAATTAAGTTGTTACTAAGGAATAGAAAATTTCTCTTTCCTCCTCATTATTTATTATTTGTAATCTTCCATTATAGCTGACATTTAAAGTGAAAATGATAGATATATGTTTACAAATTACATATTGTTATTTCTTAATTACTGTGTCTGTACTACAATTCTGTAAGTTTTATAAACAATTGCCACCTCAATTGGCTGTTCAAAAAAATAAATAAATGAAGTGAATGTCTTTTTTTTTGTAGCTTATAAAATAAAATGTTTAAAGTTGAAGAATTTCTATTCTACACTATTTTCTTTTTTAAAAAATCAAGAATTATTTTTCATTCTAATAAGTTAATATTAGTTTCATTATTGCAAATGTAAAAATATTTTTGATGGATGGCATGTTAAGGTATTTTTTTATTCACATTAATAACGTCATGATTTACACTAGCTTTAAAAAAGTTAGAAAAATAAATATGTGGTTGCACTCAAGTAGACATTTTTTTTTTTTTTTTTTTTTTTTAAAATACAGTCAAACATATATATATACTCGAACCTCTATATTGCGAATTTTTCTATTTAGCAAGCTTTTTCCTGGAACCAAGAACATTTCACGCTTTTCTTCCTAAAATAACCTCCAAATAGTGAAGTGAATTTTCTATATAACGAACTTTTTCTCTTGTGGTCCAATTTTTTTATCTCCCTATTTTTGAAGTATTTCTGGACATTTCAAGTTATCCTCTCTTTTAACACATGTTATGGTGGTCATAAATCTTGAACCGGTTTTTATTAAGTGCCTAACTCACCAAGAGCAATAGAATTATGGGTGTTTCATCCAAGAAATGCTACCTTTAACCTCCATTGCCCAGTTTACTGGAAACATCTTCGATATTCCCTTTCACCTTCATTGGAGTTGTCTCCTGTCCTTCAACTAGTCTCCATTCATTTGAAGTGTTGGTCAGTCATACAGGTAACTTCGTTTCTCGTGACTCAAAAATGTAAGTGCTTGAAGTACTTGCGAAGAAAGTAAGAGAGGATTTAATTCTTCAGAAAGTGGATAAAGGCTGCAAGAAACTTTCCTTGCAGTTTTTCTTCCTTTTTTTCTATGGGTAATATATAGAAAATAAATAAACATTAATTTACAAAAAGGTGTGAATAATTTCTTTCTTTAACATATAGTGTTTATAAATTTAAAATTTGTTTTACGTGGTTTATATAAAGAAAATTGAAAGATGATGCTCTATATAACGAATTTTCCATATAACGAACTTTTTTTGGGGATTTAGCTACTTTGTTATATAGAGGTCTGACTGTATATAAAATATACAGATTTAAACTGGGCCACATTTTTGATGGTAGTTTTTCCAAGCTTTGAAGTGACCTTTTGACTTTCTCCCATAAATATTGTTAGAATTGAGATGTAGGGAGTGAGCTGACTATGGAAGTTGGTTAAACTCTGTTTGATGTTTCTCAAACCAATTTGAGATTGAGTAAACACAGTGGTAAGGTACATTGTCCTCTCTCATCTCTTAAAAGGAACATTTAATCCATTAACAAATGGATGGGATGTAGAGGTAAGTTGTGCTGTTCAAAGTTATGTCCTGAAATATCAAGGGACCCATTGTACACCAAGAAAACATTTCCAACATCATAATTTTACCATCGCCAGCCTGAAGAGTTATTTGGCTGGAAGGTCCATAAAATCATACTGCTTGCACCACATTTTGATACCAGAGCGGGAAATAAGGCTAATTTTTTCCAATCCTCAAGTGACCATTTTGTCAGTCCTGATTGCACAACTGGCACCTTTTGCTGCACCAACTGTTCTGTTTTATGGTCTTCTGCTGCTAAAACCCATCCTTTGTATCATTTTGTTGTGTATTTTTGTAGACCATCGATATTCAACCCACCAAGCCTTTTTAAGTGGCCTGGTCATGGCCTATTGCTCTGAGAAATTTACTTATTTAAGAACATTGTATTAGAAATTTGGTGGGAAATTCTTTGTCATGAAATCAAATATATCAATTTTGCTTTTTGCTGTTGATATCGTATGGATATGAATAGATATTCTTTTTCCATTTGGAATAGGTATGATTATTGATAACAGACAACAGTGGAGTAGCGACAATTCTATGGATGGAACTAATTTTGAACTATCTTTCATATCTTGCAAGCGAAAAATATTCAATCGAAATATATTGGTTTCAAGACCATTGGGAGGTTGACTATTTTGTAGTGGAAAACAAACATGGATCAGTAATTATTTAATTTGTCACGAAAGTGCTGTATTTAAAAAATACCAATAAACGGGAATCTTTCAATGATTTTTTTCCTTGAAAATCTTTCAAGAGGTGATAAATAGGCTTTCTTGAATAATCTTTGCAACAGCAACAAAGTGTTTTATCAGGGGTAATATCACAGTGGTAACAAAGACATCCTATGAAGTTTGTTGTATTACTGGTAATCATATAACACTGTTGATGGGGAAATTGTGAAGGAGTGTTTCTTAAATGCTTCTAATTTAGTGTTAGTGACAAAAATAAAAAATAATTTAAAAAAGCAAAACAAGAGTTATAATATTGTAATCAATTTTCCACATTTTAAATTTCCAATGTTATCTTGGTCTTAAGCATTTCTCCCCACCTCCTGTCCCCCATTTATCCTCATGTTGCGGCCTTCGTGAAAAAGCTAACATATGTATGCTGCTCAGCAGAAAAAAAGGTTGAGTTACCCTGCTGTAGATTACTCACTCTCTTCTTTCTCTCATTTATCAGCCTTTTATGACCTAAATAGTCATTATCACTTAATTTTTTGTTTAACTGCCTCTCTCTAATCACCTGAGATACTGTTGGGTGAGAAAATTTGAAAAGTGTTGTTTCAGAGGTTCTAGTATCAGCTCTTTCACCCAAGATCATCCCTTGTTCAAAGTCTCACTTTAGTCTTTCATCTTAACCATTAATTTTTTGAAATAATCATGTCATCCAAAGAGCTGAGCATTCCTTGTGTAAGCAATTCTATGTTGTTATATCTCTCTATGTTCCTTTTGGATAAGTTTACTTTTAAATGAGGAGTGTCTTAATTTCTTGACCACTTTGTATTAATATAACCATTGCAAAAGATATAATAAATATGGGTAACCTTATAAAATTCTCTTGTAATCAACAGTTTGCTTAAAAGACTTGAAAATAATGGTCTGATTTCTTAAAACATTTATTTCAAAGAGTTTCATAAGTCTTATTTTTTTAAATGTGTCACACATTGTTCATTTTTGGCAGATCTTTCCATACATCATATTTCATTGGATTTAAAATAAATAGCTTTATTTATCTGTATATTAGAACAATGTGATTGTTATAAATAAAAATAATTTGAATAATCCCCCCCTTGGTACAAAACTTTTTTATTGAAATAAGACACAATATTATATATTAATCACTTATATGTTTTTGTAAATCTTAAATTGGTAGGATGCTGATCTAATGTAAAATGCTCATTTAGTGTAATTATATAGTCGAACATATATATATTTCATTGAATTTTCCAAATGTATAGGTTTTGCAAAGGGACAATCATTGACAAAATGTGGAGTTTCTGAAATACAAAGAGCCTCCTGCATCATCACCAGAATTAAGGAAAATAATAAAATTGTATTCAGTAAAACTATTAAGCTTCATAAACAAGAATACTTTTTTTTAAAGCAAGAATACAATTTCAGTTTAATCTAAATTTCATTGATTGACACATCAGAGGCTGTGAGATAATACACTATAATTTCATAATTGGTTAACTTTAAAGGGGAGAAGAAAACAAGTTCTTGAGTAAACTTTTGCTAGTTATTAAAATTTAATATAGAAGTGAAGAAATTTGTTTTAAGTTGTGCTAAAATTGTTTTGTGTATGTATTATGAAGACTTTTAATTCTAGAGTTGAATTTTCCCCATGCTATAACTAAATGAAATATTTAACTTAGATGTGCCATAATTAAATATTTTAACAGAATTCATTTTTCATTGTATCCTTGAATTACAGAAAAGATTATTTTATTTAATATAACATTATTTGTAGATATTTTATTAATATGAATAGTATCTAAAAATGCAATATCAATGCATTACAATTAACAAGAAAATCAAAGCGAAAAAATTGGGCGAAAAGTACATTCATTTTAAGAAAGGGAACAACTGTATGTTCTGTGGTGAGCAAAATTTAAAAACAAATAAGATTCCTTTTTTATACAATGTTAATTTTCCTCTTAAGAAATAACAATTTTTGCTTACAATTTTTTTAAAAAAAATGTCTTAAAGCATTTTATAATGCAATTTGCAGAATTTTCTTATTTCTTTCTTTTTTTTTTTTTTTTTAATCACTTATATAGAATGTTTGTTGTCCTTTTTAGAATACATTTTATAGTTTGAATTAGAATGCAAAAATATTTATTAATTTAAAAATTGTTGAAAATATAATTTAATGATTTTTTTTAATATATTTTTACATATTGAATCTTAGTTGAGAAATATTTCCTTTTCATTTCAGTCTAGAAATGTATCTTTTTTGTACTTCTCACACATTATAAGGAAGATTGAAGAAACAGTGGGGATCAATTATGAATATTTTGACATCTGGAATTTTGCTCAGCTTCATTTTGTGGTCACCTGTTAGCATGACAAAAGATGGTAAGGTTTTCTTTAAAATGTAAATTTCAATGTGAAATTGGTTTTTGAATTTCAGTTTACCCATCATATTTCAAAATTAATTTTGTTAAATGGCTCAAAGTAAAAAAACTTTTTAATGTATGGAGAGATTGTGAAAATGAAACATGAACCATTTATGAAAAAAAAATTGTTTAATATAGTAATTGCACTTCAAGTTAATTTAATAATATATGTACTATATATATCATTTATAGATCTTCAATTTCTGTGTCTTTTACAAAGAAGTTATTAATGACTATCTTTCAAATATCTTTTATCTGTTAATGGCAGTTTGCTTGGATTTACCATCATTTTCTTTCTTTTTATGGTTAGATCTTTCAACTACTTTGCTGCACTGATGAAAATCTTGAGTTTGATGGTGAAAGCTTTTATATTGTAGGTTTAAATTATATTATTGGTACTCTTGGGATAAATTAGTTTTCCTGCTATAGGATTCCATTTACAAAAGCCTTGCATTTTTTTATTATTGAGCTGACATACTTCTATGTCATGATGCCAACATCAGATGAATTTTAGCTCAGAAGTACCTGCAGATTGCAATAGTTATTGTATCTGTGGGAAATATGTATTCAGTATCTGGAGAAACAGTCTATGTACAAAATCAAGAAGACAGAGTCAACTAATGAAACTCTTTTTAGAAAATGAAAGTAATTTTGGTAATCAGGGCTAATTCACTAATAATGGGTGTTTGATGATGTTTGTCGGAACATTAAAGAATATTTTATCATGGCAGTGCTTTATCAGAAAACTATTACACTTCTTCAAATGATTATTGAGCACATTGAGAACTGTTCAACCATTTTTCATGTTGTTTGGCATAGCTAACAATTAGTAGTTGACTTTCAACATTTGAAAGTAAATTGTTATGATTTTGTGAATCCCAAAACTGGGACTCATTTGCAGAACATAGAGAAAACTGTGAGGATCCACTAAATATGTTATAAGAAGCATAGTATCCTGCAAAATTGAACTTGGACTCATCTTGTATAATTTATCTGGCAGAACATCACTGGTAGTGATACATTTAATGAAGTTTTATTAGCAATAGTCAAGCTATGTTAACTATGTTTATAAATTTTGATGTATCAAAATATTTTTTGTGAAGTGAAGTTGATAAAACCTCTTTTCAAATAAAATTATCAGTGTGTTTGTAGTGAATTTATCATATTGGATAATGTCACTAAAGTTTTTGTTGACGACAATCTGAAAAAACAGTTACTAGTCCCTATAACCAACGCATATCAACATCTCAGTTATTTGTAAGATAACTTATTATTTTTTTCCCATTGTGTATTAAATATGTGGATACATGTGTGAATGAAAGGTTTAAAAGAAATTATATACATGAGGGTCAGTCAAAAATTTAGTTCCACTGATTTAAAAAACAATAAGAATCAAAATTTTATTGCTGCTGAATCATCTAACATGACTTAGCTCACATAAAAGGAAGCTAAAAATAATTTGTATCAGAAGTTATTTGGTGAAATGGCACTAAACAAGCATCATGCATGAAATCTCAAGCCAAAAGGAATGTTTTATGGAAAGCAACCACGTTTTTCTGAAACAAATTTTTTTGTTACAATTAACTGTAAACACCAAATACAAAGCAGTAAATTTTAAATGTCTATGTATAAAACTATAAAGTTCATCTTAAAAATCAATAACGATTATTTTTTTCAAGGTATAGTATTTTCTATGATTTTATTTTTTTTATTGTATTTCCCTCTGTTTTATATACTTTTGCTTGTGTATTAAATGATTGGCTTAAATCTGGCTCTCTACCCGTGCAGCTATCCGTTGGCAAGATAATGAACAATTACTGTCCCTACAAACACAGTATCTTTTGACTGTTTATCTGGCCATCAGTTTTAAGTGAATTTGCAGTTTTTTTGTTCCACAGTCAGAAGATGCAGTAATCAAAGCACTCTTCAGCATGAATTTTGTATGTATCGAACCTTCTTTGTTGAAAAGCCAACATTAACTTCATTTTACTACAGATGGAAAAATTCAATATTTTATTTAAATCTGGAAATTTGAATGTTTCCTCTTGAGGGAGCTGTATTTCATTTCAGGCAAGAAATGGCAAATCCAAGTCTCATCTCTGGTCACAATTTTGTCCAAAAATTTATTGTTTTCTTTTGTATTTGTTTGTCAATAGACTAGACATCTATCAAGCATAAACTTTATGAAGTTTTAACTGCCAAACTATAGTTTTATGTACATTTTCATTAAAAATTTCCAGTTAATTTGAAATTTTATCTTTTTTTTTATGTTTCTGTTTGCAAAAATGCATTTATTCATACATGGAGATATCTGGGAACTTGTCACAGTTGTTGGCTTTCCCTTGTTCTCAGCATCATCAGTATCGATACATTTGTGCTCAAACATATAGCATCTACAGTTTGGATGCCTCTTGCAAAGCTGCCAAGATACGTTTTGTCTGATTATTGAACAAACTTACATTTCCATGTAAAAGATGCCGTATCACACAAGACAAATAAATATGTGAAGTATTGCCACAAAGTTTCATCAAAATAGCCTTTTACTGAAAATATTTATGAAGGAGTGCAGCTAATTTTTTGTACTTAGCTCTTCAGATATATATCACTTTTTTTTTTTTTAAGTATAAAGAACTTTTTTAAAAGTCTTTTTTTTTCTCTCTCATTCTTCATGTTTGTGTTTGGATATATCAGAATATGAACAATTCTGAAAGGGGAAGAAAATGTTGTTCATGCACAAGAAAGCTTTCTTTATAACAACATTAAGTTGAATGTAAAAAGACAGATTGAGCCTTAATGATGGTTTTTTTAATTCATTACTTAATAAATTCTTTATTACATTTCAGCTGAGGTGGATAATTATCAACACTGTTTAGATCACAAAGGTAAAGAAGTTTCCCACGGTGATCGTTTCTTTCCTCTGGGCAGCGATCCCTGTACCCAGTGTACATGTCTGAATGGCAAGCCACAAATGTGCATAGCAGTGTTTTGCTCTCCTCCCGAGAACTGTAGGCAATACCATGCCTTAAGCGACAAATGTTGTGAATTTGTTTGTCTAGATAGGGATTTCCCTAACAAGGCATCTGGTAACAGTACATATCCAGGTGAGGATGATTGCAATTACGTATTAATTATAATTTGATAAGATTTTAAATTTTGTAAATAAAGAGGTTTTAAAATACAACAATTTTTCATTTAGACTTTTTAATATAACTCAATTTTCAAAGCCAGTTATATTAAGTTTAATTTGTCTAATAATGTAGGAAGGAATTGTCTGGTAATAAAAATTCTTTCTTTATAAAAATTTGTTCTTTGAGTATGAAACCACAATTCTTACAATATTACCTTTTTAATTGTAAAAAAAATTATCATCAACACAAATAATACTGGAAATTTCTCCATTGACTTTAAAAAAAAAACTTTACTGTAAACATAAACTTAAAGAACTTCATTGAAATTATTTATTACCTACTATGAGCTGAACACTTTAACACAATATGCAATTATACTGAAGAAAGAAATGCTGTGTTCAAGTTGAAGTACAACAAAGTAAAGAAAAAAGTGATTATAAAATTCTGGTATTTCCTGTAACACCAAAGTAAACAAGCCATGAAGTAGACCAAGTCACTCACATATGTGTTGGCATAAACCAATCATCTTTTGTCTACACTGTCAAAATTAGAATTTAAAAAAAAATGAGGGAGGGGATTTGTATTAGAACAAAAAAATTTGTGTAAAAAAGTACATTGGTGAACTAAATAATTATTTCAAAATCATGTATAAAAGGAATTGAGTGTACTTTATTATGGAATGGAATATTGTGGTTTAATTTGATAGATCCTAATTGTTCTATTTTTGACTGGCCTGTATTTCTTCCTTGTGCTTAAAAGCTTTCAGTTTATACCAATACTGAGCTTGTTTTTAAACAAAAAAAATGTTTCAAACAAAAAGTATAATTACTTTTTAATTTTTTAAGTGTTATTTAGATGTTTATATTCAATGAAAATAACCATTATACTGATTTGATACAATATCTAATGCTTTAATTTTGCCAACTATACAGATGCTGACACTCTTAGTACCACAAATTTGGGTTTAAGACTGGTTGCTAGCACTGTTACATCATTTTTAATCTTGGCATTACTTTTGTTCATGATACACCGTCTTCGTCAGAGGAGACTTTTACTCATGATTAGACGTAAGTTGAACTTTTTTCAATCATTGAATTTGATTTTTAGACAAAAATTTATATGGATAGAAATGGATTATTAAAATCTCTTCTAAAATTTTTCAGAGTAATACAATATTTCTTATAAATTTAGAAATTACCTTCTTTCTGCTATGATTCGTCTATATTCAGTCTACTGTGAAAAAGAACTTGTCAATTTCAAGTTTAATAAGCTCAATTAAAAATAGTAAGGGATTCCGTAGACTTATTTAATTAAAAGTTTTCATGACCAATTTTACATAAATTGTACCTGACTTTTAAAAATGATGATAAAAATCATTGTTTTCATAATTAATATTTAATGTATTCATAAGAAATAAAATTAGAATGTAAGATTTTAAAAAGATTTTCTCTATTCTGATCAGCTAGGCAAATTTTATTAAATGCTGTATAGATTCATTTAGTTCTATTATATATTTCTTTTCATTTTAATTTTTTGAAATAGTGCAAAAAATTTTATTGTGCTTGTGCTTGTGATTTTTTTTTTTTTTTTTTTTAGTGAGATTTTAAATAATATAATGTAGCTATATTTATCTTTTAAATGTGAGCTTCTTAATAAAATAATAATGAACTTTCTAATTTTTTCCTCAGGATTTCATGCAAGGAGAATGGATAATGGAAATGCCCATTTGTCCAGACGATTTTCTGAAGATGATGATGGTAGCGTTGGTTACTTTGTTGGGCATGATCAGCTGGATTTCAGTCGTTATGATGAGCCACCTCCACCATATACCTTATGGAAACCTCCTGAAATGTACATTCCACCTGGTGAAGCTCCACCTCCCTATGATCTCTCTGTACAGCTAACAGCACCATATACAAGTACCTTTACCTATGCTCCATCAGATCAGGTTGATATAACAACTCAAGAAGCTGTTATATCTGTTCATGCTGAAAATCAGGATACTTCATCCCAAGAACCCATAGCAATTGAAGCATCTTCCACTAATCAAACCGAAAGCCTTCCGGGACCAAACTGTAGCATATGTACGGCTGTAGATATTGAGTTGAATAATATGGCTAATTCTACTAGTGGAGCGATTTTGCCACCTGATATACAGTATGAAGAATCATGTAGTTATTTACCAAGCAATGCATCAGCATCACGTAATCCTCAACCTGATGTTACTGTGATCAACTCTGAGGTTAGAGAAGATGAGGCAGCAAATTCCAATGTTGCTGGTACAAGCAGCTCTTGCAATGATGAAGGAGTTGCTACTACAAGCACTTCTTGCACTTGTACATTAATTTCAAAGAAAGGGAAATCCAAGAGACATTCTTGTTGTGAATATGCTGAAGACAGTAGACCAAGAACTAGTTTAGGAAGGAATAATGTTGATAATTGCTGCAGTATGTATTCATCTAACACTCAAGAAAATAACAATCTGTATCCTGATCCCACTGCTTGGTGTGGTGAAGCAAGTGAATCTTCTAGCAGTTCAAGCCCAACATATGATCAACCTACTTTGAGTCCTAGCACAAGTGATTCTAGCTCTGCAGATGCCGATTTCGCTCGTGATTCTCGTTTGGATCCAAATCCAACTGCCTCTACTTCTTATAGGACAATGCCAAGCAGATCTATTGCTCCTAGGGAACTGGCAGCATTTGAGAATCCACGTGGACGAGACTTACCTGAGGATGGCTCAAAAGCACCTCACTTTCAAAAGACATTATCTAATCTTAAAAAATTCTCTTTAATTAAAAGGAAAAAGAAGAAACGGAGGTTAGAGAGACCTAGTGAAATTAGTTGCAGCTTTGTCTGCCAATCAGTGACAGATAACTTAAATTCAAACAACCAGGCAGTGTTTGAGGATGGCATAGATCTGACTTCAAGGAATTCCAGTGAGAATATTGCTAGGCCTTTAGAAGCAATCAATCCTCACATTGGGCATAAACTTGCCAGTAGTGGTTTGAGATCTAATGCTGCTAGACCAACCAGCATTAACATTCCAGGACAAGCCTACAGACTAGTTTCTAGAAGAAAAGATGGATCTGGACCCAGTTTCATCTCTTATGCAGATGTCCATTGCTGTTCTTCAGTTGTGACTGTTTCTGGCGGAACAATTGAAGGTACTTGTGCTGCTTGCTGCAATGCATCCAGTCCTGAATCCATTTGCGACAGGCGTAGTCCACCTACAGAAGTTCATACTATTCAATCATCAAGATCTCTTAATAGGCAAGGTATTTCCCGGTCAGGATCCATCTGCTCTGAAACTGGAGAACGAAGACACCATCGATCTGCTGGCTCATCTCCAACAACTGCTCGTGGCAGCCTTGCTTTAGATGGTAACCGATTTTTGGATTCTCGCTATGCATCTTCCTCGCATATAATGGTAAATGACAGGACTATTGGTGCCAGAAATACTTTTCAAGGTCAAGAGGATGGAAATGTAAGACACATTCCAGTTTGGGTTGTGAACTCTGTTGCTGTTACATCAAGGCCAGAGTACGATATGCATTCCTCGACTGTACGGCGGTCAGCAAGTGGAAGTCTTGGCGAAAGTTCACGATCCGTTGGAGATGTCAGTTCTCCATTAGACTTTAGAGATTCAATGCTCTCTTCCGGTAGCAGTTGGGAGGCATGCAGTCATCTATGATAATTTAAACCCATAAAATAAACAACAAAATCAACAAGTAGAAAATGGTATATATATGATCAAAAATCAGTATTCCTGTGTTCTCTTTACTACATCTAAAAAAAGCTTATTCAGCATGGGTATTGTAAATTGGATTCACACCATTTATATGAATTTATCAAATTTGTTATTAAGTGAGAAGATTTCTGATAATTGTTGTTCATAGTGGTTATACATGTTATTCATTACTTGCAACTCTAATTTACTTCTTTCACCATACAATTGACTGTATTGTCTTTCTTAGACTGAACAAGTTCAGCATGCATGGAAGACAGCACTTGTAATTGTTTCAATTTGATATGCATAGCCTGAGTATAATAACACTTGTTTGAATAGATAGTAATTACTCTATAGATGGTGAATAACTATTGTGTGTGTTTGTGTCCCCTATTTATGACTGCAAGAAACATGCATTCAACTGCGTCACTATTAAGGTGCTGCTTTCAAGCAATTTATGTACTTGTCAAACTGAATTATCAACTTTTTACTTTGCAAATTGATAGTTTTATCCAATAGTTTTTAAGTTTCATTACTTTTCATCACAGAATTTCTTTAGTGAATTTATAATATCAATATCCCCTATGTTGAGTGATAAACTTCTGATATATTTTAATCTTTAGTTATTTCTCCTTCAGTGTCATTTTTGTTATTTCAAAAATTGAATAGAATATAAAACTGTGCTTAAGCATATTATCACTGCCACTAAGTATATCCAGCATTGTGATGCCTTTCCCCTTTTTTTCTTATTTCCTCAAATGTTTCTTATAGATATTTTTGTTATATTTTGATATTAGTATTTCTTGTTGATGTTAATTTGTTTTCTCAGGAATATAGTAACTTTATTAATTAGTATAACAACAGAAGGGAGAAAAAATATTTTAATTCTTATACACTAAAGTAAAAATTTCTATTTGTTTTTGATCTCAAGTTTTTTATTATGTTCAGCACAATGAAAATTTGACTGAAAAAAGAATGCCTCCTTTTTCATTGTGAAAAAGGCTGATAATTTAAAAATTATTTTTCTTTAAGTATCATTGTTATATATTTTGGGTAAATTTTATTTATTTAGAATTATTATTTTTATATTTAGAATTCATTCCTTCAAATGGTCAAGGATTTTTTTTTTTTACTTGTGTTCTAAGAAACATATTTTTATATTTTAAAAATTTTGAGATCTCTTAACAGTAACAAGTATTATCCCAAATTAAGTTTTAATTTTTGTTTAATTGTATCCTAACTGTTAATAATTCTAAAAAAACAGTGATCAGTTTCAATTGCTTAATATTTTTTTGCTGAAAAAAGTTTTAAGGGAATTTAAAATACCATTTTCAAATTCAAAAAAAAAAAAATCTTTATTGAAAATTTCTTAACTGTTTTCACAAAATTCTATTTATGTTCTGACACAATCATGAATGAATTATTTGTTTTTCTCCTTTGATGTTTCTATTTTAAATTGTAAACATTAAGAAAAAGAAAATTTTCTGAGTGTTTTTTTTTCATAATGACATGTCTTGTATAGTACATAAATAACATATGAGGTGCCAAACTATTTATACTTCACAAAAAAGATTTAAATGAAAGTGCACAGAACTACAAAAAATGCATGCTGAAATTTCTTTGGAAATATTTCTAATACATTTTCTAGAAGTAAAATATTTATCTTGGATTCTCAATTACATAAGTAATCTTTAGCTGGATGGGAAATATTCAAAATTTATTTTTGTATATTAATCATTTTTTATAAATACAATTTTCTCGCAAAGAAAAGAAATTTGAATGTATATACTCAAATATAACATGATGCATAATTGTGTCACAATTTTCATATTTCATTCATATTTTGATATTAGAATTGTATATTATTTCATTATTCAGATATTTATTTTATTTACTAAAATATTTTTTACAGAAAGTGCATACATTCCATTCTTTCCTCCATAACAAAGAAATTAATTTAATAACTTGTTTAGATTTTTTAAATGAAGGTAATTATTCACATTGCATTGTTTTATAAGAAATTCACAATATTATGAATATTGATCGCTTTATGTGCAAAAGTTGGAAGAATTATCTTCAGTGAAATTGTATCATTTAGACTGAAAACAAGAAAGTAATGTAAATTTTTATGTATCGAGAATAGAATTTAATGAAAAGATAAAACAATTATATCATACAAATATAGAAACAGATATATATCATATTTTCACAATTAAACTGTCATACTCAGTTGTAATGGAATGATAGTATCACATTGTGGAAGTCAAATTTTATTTTGGAATATAGTGAACTATTAAATTTTTAGGGTAATATTTCTTACACAAATTATTTTATAGAGTTTGACTCTAATGGGACAACTTTTGCTGCTTAATATGCATCTATCAATTAAGTCCCTAAAGTATTAAAATAAGAATAATGTGAAATTATGAAGAAATTTTTTTTTTTTTAATTTCAAGTTAAGTAAAACTTCAATTATATGATGTAATATTAAATCAAATTAATTTTTTTCAGTTGAAGAACTGGGCCGGTATGACAAATTTAATAAATTATATATATTTGTATTGAATACTTACACACAAATATGACATAGCTAAATATTGTTTGAAGAATTTGGTTTTTAATTTTAGTAATGTTTGGTTTAAGTTAAGTAATGAACCTTGTTTTTTTTTCTTTTTATGTTGAATAATTTTTACACAAAGAAATCTTTTGAGAGCTTCACTTTATTCTCTTTACTACTACTACTGTTTATTTTTTATTTTACTTAGTTCAATATGGAGAGTGGGAATTCTGCCGTTTCAGACTTGTTACTTAAAAATAGATATATGCTTTCAGTTGCAATTATGATAGTTTCACTATTTTTATCTTATTTATCTGTTTCCAAATTTTTATAAAATTTCAAATTAGACAATTTAATAAAAAATATATGAATAATTAAAGATTGTTTAAAAAAATTAAACTTATAATGAGAATGTTATTTGAATTCATTGATGAAATTATAATATTAATTTGTCCTCTCAAAATAAGATTAATTGGATTTATTTTGGAAAAATGCCATATACTCATAAATAAATTTTAGAACTAAATTGAAATGCAATTAATCATGTTATATTTGAGTTTTTATTATTTATATTTTAGTTAATACTTTTTTTCTTTGTACATATATGTATTTAGCATTCTGTTATTTTTGAAGGGGAAAATAATTCTATGCATTCTAGTCATTACTTTTGTAGCTCAAAAAGTTCTTAAAAGTTGTATATATACTACAGTGTAATATAAAAAAACTTTTTATCTCTTTTCAGTGCTTTTGAAAGTTTTTGTAATTATGTATGATTTGTAATACAAGATAAGAAAATGAGCATTGTGAATTCCTTATGAAATGTTGTCTGTAAATATGATGTTCTATGTTTAGGGATTTTGTTAATGGGACTTATTTTCCCATTGTATTTTCTTTCTACTCTTTTTATTATTATTTTTAAATTGTAATTTTTGCCAGTTTTTCTACTGTTAGAATTATGCTCTTATTTCGCTTTATTCCAGTTTTTAAATATCTATCTATATATATCCAGATGTGTCAGTTCTATGTGTGATACAATGTCTAGATTTTAATTACAATTTTTTTTACTTTTAAATTCCGACACCCCTTCAAAAAAACTGATAAAAAAAGTTGTTTCTGAATTCATAAATCTGAATGTGCAGAACATGTTTTCAGATATCAAAGTATTTGAACATTGATATTATTCTGGCTTAACTATTCTATAAAGAGCTGCATATATTTTACCATATTACTCAGTCATATGAGTTGATCCATTTTTTAATACACTTTTATTAGCTTCACCTGTATGTAATAACATCTTTGAACTCTATTTTTACCTACTTCAGATTCAAAGGATCAGATTAATTCGAAATTTTGCACGCTTGCCAAGGACCAATGACAATACAATAATTAAATTTATTTTTTCTGTTGTCCTGATCAGGATTAATTATTCACTTCAAAATTTAGCAAATAAAAGATTAAGTTACAACCCTAGAGCGAAAATGCTCATGTAGTTAATGCAAATACAACAAACAAACAAAGTGTTCTTTATGAGAAATTTTTTACTTTTTAGTTCAATTAACTATAAGTGTTTTATTTTTTTTTTAAACTATAATTTATTCTGATATAAAATGTGTTTTGCATTTTTTCTTCTGTACCATAATGCTAAATGAGCTATCCCTTTGCACATTTAATAAAAAAATATTATTTATGGAATATTTGAAATATTAAAAACTATATTATAAACAGATGTATGAATTACCATTTTGTAAATTTTTTTGAAAATTGGGACATTAGTCTGTCTGAGAATGTGTTCACAGCATTTAGTTCAGACTCTTGTACATCTCCCAAAGACAACCTTAAGAAATTAGAGCCTAGATGTAAATGCAACTATTCAAATTCTAAGTTAATTTTTTTATCATTGTACATTTTTATTGTACAAGCATTTTTTAACAATAATAGCCCTCGCTTGTATGAATGTACATTTGTTACTTTCGTATTATATGATTTTGTATTGTTTACAGTCATTTCAGATAGGGCACATCTGTATATATAGTTCATTTCTTTATCTAATACTACTGTATATATTATACCTTACTTATTAACATAATATGTGTGCACTTAATTATCTTTGTATCAATTTAACTAGTTTTCAGATGAACCACAAATGAAAAAGTATGCTTGCCTTTATGGTTTTTCTTTTTTTTTTAATTTTAAATATGCTTGTGAAAATGTGTTTTAAAGTCTACATATAAAGATTAAATGTATTCATATTGTTCATTCATTTCTATTACAAATAATATATATGTGCCAAAGAAGAAAAAAGCTTTGTAATCATCATTTTCTACTTGAGAAGTACGAGTTTTGAAACTAAACTTAGATTTAGGGAATTCTGACTGAGTGAAATTCCTGTTGAATTGTGTTGTGCATATTTTTTCAAAAATAAATTGGGGTTAAAATCATTCATAAATAAAATATTAAAATTAAGTATATTTTTTATAAAAAAAATAATTTGATTGTTATTTTTAAATATATGAAAATTCAGTTCTGCTTATATTTTTTAATTTAAATTTTTTTCTACCCATTATATGTGTAAATTAGTCTATGATGTACTTAAAAGGAATTATGATTTAATATACTATCATGATTATAAAAAAAAAAAAAAAAAAGACAATGAAAATTTTATAATAAATTTTATTTTTTTTTTTATAATACTGCAAAAAAAAAGATAAAAAATTTTTTAGAAATGTATTTAATTGCATCTTTTTTGCGTAGCTGGTGTCAAATCATGGTTTTGAGTCTTGGTTGGAATTTATTTAATGATTTGTTTTACATGTAATATTTTCATTTATTTTTTTAGTAAAGTAATAAGACCTCAATTCATTATGAATACTTACCATCGTAATAAAAAATATTTAATTTTTTATTACGATGGTAAGCAACAGTTCCTATTAACTGTTTCTTAATTTTCAGAAATGACAAGATTTTTTGTAAGATATAATACTTTAATTTGCTTATTTGATACAACTTCTTTTTTCTTGTACTTTGAGTATTTTTTATTACCTTATCTTTTCTCTAACATTAAAAGGGGAATTATATAAGAAGGTAAGAAAAAGAGACAAAATTTCTTTGATTGTACTTAAATTGTATAATTAAAATATTTAACTTACAAATGTTTAATATTTATAAAAATGCTTTTCAAATTACTTTATTTCTTTCAAATGTTATTCAAATAATTTTAAGGTAAATTGCGATTTATATATATATTTTGATTCAATATTGAAACTCCCAAGAACAATTTTAATCATTATATTTGGAAACCTATGATTAGATTGTTAATTGAATGAGTGATAAATTTAATGATTTAAGTATTTTATAAATGAGTTTTAGTCATGATGTATATATTGCTTTCATTTATCAAAATTCTAGAAAATCAACTTATCCATCCTTATATTTTTTTATATTGCATTTTTACTTTGTCTTGTTTTATTTATTTTTTACTGCTTTAAAATATTATTGAATAAATCATATTAAAAAGAAAAATTGCATGAAATTTCCTTTTTAAAATCTTTAATTTGAAAGAAAACAAAGTTACCACTTTTGTAATTAAACCCCCCCCCCCCTTTTTTTTTTAATGTGCAACAAAAAAAATATTTTTTAAACTCTTCCTGAATTATTGCATTTCTATTTATATAATGTAATTTTTCT
>BMAV01011801.1:33387-55390 GCA_019973955.1 Trichonephila inaurata madagascariensis | reverse complement strand
TAATAATTACCAGTGACCCTATGAGCATGCCATAAAATATATAAAATTTAATACTTGTCTTGATAATTTGTAATTTTAAATTAAATTACAAATTACCAAGACAAGTATAATGATAATTTATAATTAAAGTCGATATGTAGCTTTACGTCAAATTATATTATTGAATTCGAATACATTGTTATTGTATGGAGGGGGGCGCGATGAAAATTATGATTGAAAATTGGGTCGCAAGTATAGAAAGTTTGAGAAGTACTGATGTAAATTATAAATTTTATTGTTACCGTCCTTCTTTTAAAGGTAAGCTTCTGAAAATACTATACTGTTCGAATTAATTGGGACAAATGGGAAAAAAGTGATTTTTTTCTAAAACCTTAGCTTTTGATCATTACATACCTTAAATAGACTGAAAAGTCTTTATATTAGTATACGAAGTATGTCTTCCTTTAGCAGAAATGACCTTTTAAACCCGTTTTGGCATTGACTCCACTAGAGTAACACACATGTTCTCTTGATTTCATCATCTTGGAAACACACTAGTATAACCCTTTTTATCATTTGCTCTGTTATCGTGCTATTCATCTTAGCGAAAAGATTCTTGAGAATATGCCATCAGTTTTAAATAGGATTTATGCCTGGGGAATTTTCAAGCCAATCGAGTACTTTTATTGTATTTTACTTTTAAAAATATGGACCAATTTCGAATTGTGACAAGGGGCCAAGTCATGTTGAAATGTTCCATCAAATATTTCCATGAATGGAACAATCCTACTACATAATATATCTTTATATTTTACAGAATTCATATGTCTTTAAGAGGAATTAAGCTTTCAGGGCTATTTGTTGTGAAAATACCCCCAAAACTTCATCTGCTTAGAAGGGTATTTTACAATCTGTTGGACATGATCTGGTCACAAAGTGTCAACTTCATTTCGTCTAACTACACTTTATTTGTATTCCTGCACAAATAAATGCTTGATCACTCAAAATCACCTTCTTCCACTCGTTAACAGTCCATGCTAAGCGTTTTTTCATCATTTTCTGAGATAGAAATTGTGTTTTTTCCTCAGTCTTGTTGCCTTAAGGCCACCTTCCAGAAGCCTTTCGTGCAGTTGAGGTGCTCACTTCAATACCATTATCCAATAAATCTCTTCTAAGGTCTATGCTTATCTTTCTTGGATTTATGTTGCTACTCCTTAGAGTAGTTTTCCATTTGCCCCCACATTTTTCTTTTCTTTTTGGAGACGATGATCCAGAATTTTGAAATGCTCTTAAAACACTTAATTCGATTTCACAAACTGCCATAATTATATCTCTCACAGTCATAGAAGTGTGTTCATTGAGATCCATTTATTTTAGAACGGTTCCTCGGAGTAATATCCATCTTTGAACAAGTAAAAGTAACACGTCTTATACAGAACTCAAAATTGAAATTACCAGCTTCCGCACTGAAAGGCTCACAACTGAGTTCCTGATAAATTATAATTTATTGTTAAAGTCGATCTGTCACATCACCTAAAGGCAGATATAACGGGTTTGAGGTGGTTCAGGACATCACTAGTAATCACATACCAACTCAAACAAGAAAAACATGTTTGTCCCAATTAATTCTAACAGTATAGTATGTTGTACTTTCAGAGGCCAGTATTTATGTATATAACATAAAAGTTTTAAAATCATTTGCTGCAGTTATGTAATTTTAGACCATGGTTCTATAGAAAAAATCGGGACTCGATTTATATAGTCGGTTAAAGAAATCGTGAGCTATATAGTGTATCAATTAGCGTTTGTGGAACCGGAAAAAAAACATTTTTGATTTTAAAGTCGTAAATTTTACCTGAGGTCAAATGGACAATCTGTATAAACTCGTATCATGAAAGAACCTTGACGGTGTGGCTCGAAAGTAGCAGGGATGATGACGTAGTGTCCCGGCGCGAGCTCGAACCTTGCAAATACTTCGCGGTAGTTGATGTAGGGTCCCGAATTGCCTTCCTCCTCGTTGGTGACGAAGTCTTGGACCGACAAACGTCGTTTTGGGTCCTCCGTCTGAAAAATAGAACACTTCTCAATATTCATTCAAAAAACTAATTTAAAAAAAATAAATAGTGGTAAATGAATGATGATTCTGATTTTGAGAAATCAATTTCATAGCTCAGGAAAGAAGAAAGAGCGAGGGAATCCATAAAATGGCTGGTGTGTTTTTATGCATATTAAATAGTTCATACATTAGTTTCTACCAAAGTTAGGTTTTCTTTAAGGTCATATCAGCCTCACAAAAATTATGGAACAGTATCGTATAGCATTATCGTAGCGGAAATTACGGACATAAAATGCGCATGCGTAGTCAAGCCTTCAGATACCTTATGATTATATAAGGATAAGGCATTTGAGTTTGGACGAAATATAAATTAATTTCGCAAACAAATAAAGCCATGAAAGTTCAGTGACGTAATTATTTTCAAACGAACAAATACTATTTATCTAGCATTACTTACCTCCTCATCCGGCCCCAAATTAAGACCTTTTCCGAATGTTCTCACACAATGTACGCTCTACGCCCTCGCTCCTCCAAAATAACTCTAGATTGTCAGCTTAGAGTTGTTAAGAGCTAGCTAAGATTCTCAGCCAGATGTTACGGAATGATCAATAGAAATTAAGATACAACACCTGAACGTATTCGATAACTAATGGAAATATTTGTGATTGATTAGAATCTTTGGCATTCAAAACGTTCCAATGGACGATTTTATTTATTTATTATTATTATTATTTTTTTAATAATAAATTTAAAAGGAGTAAGACATTAATTCTCTGGTAAGATAAATGTAAATGACAAAGTTATTACACAGTGGATGAAAGAAAAAAATGTAGAATATTATCACCTCTTTGTAATAATCTTATAGGTTTCTGCAAAGAGAAGTTGGATCTTCGAAAATGGCGATGAGTATTGCAGATAAGTCAATGGATGAACAAGGTAACTACTAAGAAGCATATGTATGGATCAGGTATTGGCGATCATTATTTCCATAATTGGAAGACATCATCCGCCAATTGATTATTGAGAGAACAAAGAGTATGGTTTCTCGTAAGGCTGAAAATAAGGCATTCACCTTTACAATGGCATGGTAGTTAGACCAGTGGATACACAAGGGTTAAATTTGAGGGTTCAATACCTCCCATAGACCAACAGATTTTTAATTTTTAGCATAAAAATAGGTGCTTGCGTCTATGTTTTTTTTTATGTAACCCCTCCTACCAAAGTAATATATGTACGCCACTGAGTGAGACCAATGGTCAGAAGAATTCAAAACGTCACAATGATGGGTAGACGGCTTCTTTCAACAATAAGAACTGTAAGCTAAATGACGTTGTGAACTGACTGAAATTAGTCGCAGGCACTTTTACCCAGTAGATATGGCGAAAAAATAAAAAGGCGTTGTTTCAGAAGACACGGCTATACATATGAATAAACGTACATTGTAAAGTCTTAATATTTCTTCAGGCCCTGGGCCCCAAGCAAAGAAAAGGCCCCACCCACAACCCTTTTAAGTAGGCAGTATAGCATACGTTATCAAATACTAATGCAAACGGCAACTCGTAACAAATAAATGTGCGTGATTCACAATATCACAAACCTGAATCGACGGACTGCCGACTTTTGCCCAAATCATGGTGTGTGGTGGTAGGCCTAATCATAGACAGAACATAATAAAGCAGTCTTGCTATTGTTACCAGTTGGCATATAGTTCGAAATTCCCAGTTTTTCGCAAAATAACTCCGGAAATAACTTTTGACGATTATAATTATTAAGATCATTATCTTATTGAGGCTGAATCGTGAACGAAACAAGGCCCCCTACAGAGGCCAAGGCCTGGGCCCCGGCCGATGCCTTAAAACGTCCTTGAGCGTATATTATTGTGCATGAAAAATAAGGAAGAAACTTGAAAATAAATCCTGAATGAATCTTTTACTGAGCAAAAATCAACTTAAAAACAGGTCTCATTCAATTCCTACTATAAGCTCACACTATCTATATATTTATTTATCTTGGTGGAATTTTCAATTGTTAATAAAATACATTTTAAAGCACTCCATTGAACTGAAATTTTATGTACAAGATTATTTTGGATGACAATACAATAATTTAATTATAATTAATAAAAATTAATTGATTAAAATTAATTATTTAAAGAATTACAAATACAACCACATTGGCATCATTTTTGGCGACTTGCGACCATTTTAGCAACTTGTGTCAAAACTTGAAAAGGTTTTTTTCTCACGTCTTACAACATTCAGTTGAACTGAAATTTTATATACACGATTGTTTTGGATGACAATACGATACTTTAATGATAATGAATAAAAATTAATTACCACTTAATGTTGTGATTCTGTCCTATGTATATACATATTTATATTAATATTAACTATTTGATAAAAAGTAGCTAAAATAAAATTCTTCTTTGTGTTGATCTGAGTAGGAATTGACTTAAAAGATTTTTTTTATATTACTTGTTTTTGTATAAGTACTGTAAGACTATTAAATACGTTTTCAAAACTTTATTGTAACGCAACTTGTAAATTCAAGCGTATTTGAATATCATCCTGATGTACAAAACTAAATTGCATTTCAGTTTTTACAATTTAATTTTTTCACTATCACAAATTTTTAAAAAAGATATCGAGATTCGGTTTTAATAGCTGTCTTGGAATGAATCACCTGCTTACATTCTTTTTTTCAGAAAGTGAAGGGGGAATTCTTAAAAATATTTGTTGATTCCAATTAAATGTATTGTAAGTAAATCTTTAATATTTTAGATATGTGAAATAATATCTGTAACAATATACAAGGTGTCCGGGCTTTAAGTACCCAAAAGTAATGGCTTATTATTACGGAACTAAACATCAGAATGTAACAAACTGTTCATCTATGGATTAGTAAACTCTCCGAGATTTTTTGGATCTATTCCAATCGGCTGCACGTGCGCGCATTATTCGGCAATCACAGACGATAAACTTTTTACACTGACTTCATAAGTAAAGATGTGGCCGCCACAGTAAAAGACGCAGTGCGTACTTTGGTTAACGGAATTTAAATCAGTCACACGTGTACAGCGACGTGTTCGAACAGAATGGAATGTCGTTACTGGCTTTCCTAATAGACTTATCAGGACTCCTACAAAATGAATCACGCGCACGATCAACAGCGTCTTCTATCATGAAAACTTAAGGATACTTGCCCGTTTGACATACCAAAATTCCAGTCTCCTTTAAAGTTCTGTCCCATTGGTGGATAGATTTTGATGTTGGAGGGTCAACATTGTGTGCATTCTACTCGAACACGTTGCTGTACACGCGAGACTGGTTTAAATTCCGTTAACCTAAGTATGCACAGCCCCTTTTGCTGTGGCATTCACATCTTTACTAATGAAATCAATGTAAAAAGTTTATCGTCTGCGATTGGCGAATAATGCGCGCACATGCGGCCGCTCAGACCAGACCCAAAAAATCTCGGAGGGCTTTCCAATTCACGGATGAACAGTTTGTTACATTTTGATGGGTAGTTCCGTAAAAATAATCATTACTTTTGGATACTTTAAGCCCGGGCTCCCTGTATATAATTAAAATGATTTTGCATTGGTGATTTTAACTAGCATAATGTTTCATTTTATCCTTCAACAGTGTTATAACTGTTGAAGCATAAAACTTGCAAACACAAATTCAAATATACAGATACAATACCAACGATTAAGTCCTTTTTGTTAACCTCAGAGGTAAAATGTTGCATAGAGCAAACTTGGCGCAAAATTAAATGAGTCTCATCCTACCCTGTAGACGACGAATCCGACCTGCATCATTTTCCTTCCAGGATGCTTCATGCAACGCCTGCGCACTTGCATAAGTGCGATGACTGCGCAGCAGTACCGGGATCCAACACTTCCCACCGATTCCTTTCTTTGATCTCTCTTGATTTCTGTAGGGAAAAAAAATGAAAGATGCGTTTTATTCTTTAAAAAACAAGTGTAATTTTTCCTCTCACCTAGAAATAATCAGCTTCACTTTTAAAACAAGAAAAATTGCTTCAATTTTTAACTCACAACAGCTTTTTTTCATTCTTAATTGTTATTATTTCTATTCTATAATAATAGTAACAGTTGATGGATTTAATTTGTTCCAAAATAATAGCAAGAAAAAAAATAGAGAGACTCCAATATTTATTATCAAAAAGATAGATTAAATTAAACAATGTAAATTATAAATATTACTCCTAAGTTTTATTTTGAGTGTTCAGATAGTTTCTGGGTTTTTCAATAATTATGTTCCAGCATTTTAAACTTGTAGACAAGAACAATTAGCTAATTTTTTTTTTCCTTCTATGTATGAGCTTAAAATTATTGAATCCATCTTCAATGCTTCTGGCAAAACTTGGAGTGGCAAAAACATATCCAGAATTTCAGGTGAAATTCTATCGAAGGATATATATTTACTGCTTTTATCCTCTTCAATATTATTGGACGAAAATTAATGGCAGAGTGACTTTTCACATTGAATTAAATTAATATCTTTACTTGAAAAAAAAATTTTTTTCCTGACTTTTACAGTGAGTTGATATATAACTGAAACAAAATGAAGCAAATTCATGGCGGTCACATGATAAATGTAATCACGTGTTCTCCATTGAATTTGAAACCGACATTAGACTTCCACTTGTTCTGTTTGTAAAATTCAGATAAAATTCCAAATTTGATGATTCGGTAAACATTCTCAAACATTAAAATTCTTCAAAAAAAATTTTTTAAATGAAAGCAAACTTTTTTCATGAAACTTGTATTCTTGAATCAAATGCACTTCTTTTACCTATGGGCATTGTTATTCCTCACAATATATACCTTATAAAAGAAAGTTTGTTTAAAAAGAAAAAGCTGGCAACAGCAAAGAGAGCATAAACTGATTGGCTGAAAACACGTGGTTATTAGTTATCGTGTGATTATGATATCAGATAGAGATTTAGGATTAATTTATTAGCTCGGATCATGGGTTAAATTCATGATGGTTACACGATAAATGTTATCACGCATTTTTCACGGAACTCCGAACAGTGCCAATTTAAGCTCATTTCGGCTCCTGGACGCAGAAGACCACTTGACACCGGCGGATCGAAATTTATAGCCAGATCTGGTTAAGTCCAGCTTATCCAGCTTCCTTCGTTTCAACGTCACTAAGTACTCGAACACATATGAATTGTATTGGATACAGTGGCGCAACGTGCGCCCTCGCATTGCGGAGGGGGAGGTTAGGGTTCTAGGGTGCCCAACTGACGCCAAATACATATTTGGGCTTAGGGCCCAAAAACTGACTTTGCAGGGGACCTTAATATTTTCCATTTTGCCATTGATTGGATAAATTATAAAACTAAAATTATGGCTAAAAAAAAGAAAGAAACCTAGTGGTGTGCAAACAAACACCAAGGAAGAAAAGATAAAAATTGTAGCTTTGTATATTTAAAATATTCATATATTTTTACGTTTACTTGATAAAATCCAACCAAGATCGAGCCCTCGTTTTTCTTTTTTTTTTGCACACTAGGGCCTTTGGATTCCTAGCTACGCCACTTATTTCAAACTGTTGACTAGTGAAATTCAGACTCAATTCCATATTAAATATGGATTATTAAATTTTAATAATTGGGCAAAGATGTCCAAGTACGCGGGTAGTTTCAAATAAAGCTTGTTTTGTTTACCTACGTGCATTATTATTATTATTAAGGCTGTTTTCGCTATATACACAAGAGCGTGAACTTAACGCGGAGCACATTTTCGGACAAAAAAATACTTCAATTTTTATAAAAATTTGTGACGTAACTCATGCATTTGTTTATAATATAGTGTTTTTAAAATTTCCAAATATTTCATAAATAATCAGTTTTTCCTTTTAACATGTAAAGGGATAGCTCATTTACCATTACGGTATAGGAGAAAAAATGCGAAACACATTTTATAAAAGAAAAAAAATGTATCAACTCGGATAAAAATGAGTAGTATGATAAAATAAGTGATTCTCTACAGAATAGTGAAGCCAGAATATAATATTAATTTATTAATATTTGAGTACTTTTATATCTGAAAAAATATTCCGAATTCGGGTATTATACTTTAACATTAGCCGAAAACTGTCTTAACAAATACACATTTTTTAAAAAGAAATTTTCCGAAAAAAACAAAAGTTGACAGCAAAAATGCACATGAGTTGATTAGCTGGAAATACGTGATTGCATTTTTCGTGTGACTATGACGTCACATGAATTTTGTCCATTAAGAGGTCTCACGGGTGTTAACTTTCTCTAGAGGGCTGAAAACATAAACAATATTCAAATATATATAACTGTTTGAAATTAAATAATTCGAATCTTTTACACATTATTTATAAAGGATTGGGGCTTTAGAAAAGCATAAAATGTTTAAAATATAATCATATGAAAATAAGAAACATTTCTATAAGAAATACTTAAGTTTTACGTTGCACATGCTATTTTCTAAAATAGTAGCTTTAATTACTAGCAGTAAGTTGATTTATAAAGTTAAATATATCCTTATTACACTATAGTATTTTCATATAAATAGAATAATAAATTATAATTTTTAAAAAATAAAATTACATTTTCAAATTTTTTTTTAAACTTTAATATTTTTCTAATATTTTGAAATACAAAAGATACATTATTTTTAAATTAGTAGGGTGTAAAGAGTATAGTACATTTTATAATTCTATAAAGTTTTTATACATCAAAGGCTATTATAGAAATTAGTGCACAACGCAAAAATTACTTAATATTTATTACAGAAATGTTTCTTATTTTCACACATATGTGTGCTTATAATTTTTAAAATTATGATTATATTTCAAACATTTTGTACTTTTTTGAAACAATGATCCCTTGCAAAGATTAGAATTATTTAATTTTAATTTAAAAAAATTATATTTGTTTGAAAATTGCTTATATTTTCTCCTCTCGAGACAAAATTAACAACCCTGAAATTTATTTTCTGTTACATCTCTCCGACTGAGCTTACTTTTATTATACCTATCAAGTTAAGAGTTTCGAAATTTTAAAAATAAATATTCAATTTTTCATCTGTCTCTTGATTGTGTTTAACTTTCGAATTTTAGAGGTCACCTTCAGTTAATTTATCAGATTCATCCCCATAACCTAACATTTATAATAACTTAAGTTATTTGAAATTATAAGCAAAATTAATTCCAAGGAATGTAGAATTTTTTCGTCTGGATTGATTATTTTATTAATGGGGGACTTCAAAGTCACTCGAGGGTTTTTGGTGATAAGACATTTTGTTAAAACAGACTTCAAGAATAATTTTCATAAGAAATCAGATTTTCATGTACAGTCGAACTCCATATAACGAACTTCTGTATTACGAATTTCTCTATTTTGCCAATTTTTAACATTTAACAACATTTTACTATTTTTTTTTAGTAAAATAACCTCCTAATAGCGAAGGGCATTTTCTATTGAACGAACTTTGCCTCTTGAAATTCGATTTTTTTTCTCCCTATTTTTAAAATATTTCAGGACATTTTTCAATTTATTCTCTCTTTTAACACATTTTATGGTGATCAGTGACCTTAAACTGGTTTAATCTGGTAATTAACTCACTTAGAACAATGAAATATGGCTATTATTTTGACACAAAACTAACACATTTTATCAGTAATTAAATTTAAAAACGCATATGGTAGTGTATGCTTAAAATCACTGCTTATAAAATAATATACGCTTAAAATTACTAGTTGGCTTAAAATTAGAAAAAGTCATTAAAAAATTCTCTCTCTCATTAGTTTTAATATAAAATTATTTTTTAAAGTTTAAAATACAGTGTATTCCTGGACATCGCTTTTTCTTTCTTGTTCTTCTGACAGATTTCTTTTTTGATGGATAAAATAGTATATAAATGAATACATAAGTACCATAAATTGTTTAAAAATTAACTTACCATGTTCGTACACAGAGAGCAAATACTGAGGATTTCTGGCAAACAACTCTAAATTATTTCTTGAGCCACCACTAGTTTTTGGAACTTCCCATTTGCCTCTTATAGCTTTCACCTGCAAAAAAAAATTAGTTTTCTTTAAATGTCATTTGCCTATCATATTTATAATTTTAGAAGTATACCAGAGCTGAAAGTTAGTACCAAAAAAACCAATTCTCGAGCTAAAAAATTTTTTTTAAAAATTTAATATACGTTTTACATGTACTTTTACATAAAATTTCAGTAATACGTAATATATTTAATATAATGTGTAATATGTTTTTTTAAGAGTTTAAAACTCAAAATTAAAAGAATGAGGTAAAAGACAAATTTGCTACAATTATTTTGCATTTAAAATTGAATTTTCAACCTAATGACGCTTAAAAGGTGAACTAATCTATTAAGAAAATGATTGGGCTAAATTCATGACAGTGTCAAAAATTGGGATTTCCTTATTTAAATATTTCCTGTAATTCGTGCGTACAGTCTATATTAGAAATGATATATTTTCACTACTAACTCAAACTCAGTGGCGTAACAGCCCATGAGGGCTAGGGCCTATTGTGCTCATTCCAGTATACGTGACCATTGGGCGCTGAGGTGCATGAGCAGATGTCCCGATCAGGTAGTCTGTAGCAAGACGCCCAGTGTTTAAGTCCCCAAGCAAGCTTGGTACTCATTTATCGACCCACTGCAGTAGGGATGAAAAGCTGAGTCGACCTTGCCCAGCCAGGGAATAGAACCCGGACCTGTGGTGTGGAAGAGCGATACGCTATCATTCGATCTTATTATTTTCACTACTAACTGAATAATAATAAAACAAACGAAACCTTAAAAGCATGTAAATACGTAATGATACTTCGAGACAAATATAAGCTCCTTCGGAATTTTTTTTTATAACTTATTTTGAAACTTTTATTACTTATCAGATGAAATTATTTCATTGAAATAATGTTTTACGAAAGACAGTCCGCCAAATTCTACTTTTTAATTTAAAATCAAGCGTATAACGCGCACCTATACTTGCCAGATCCATTTTCCAATTTCAAGGTATATTCGCCGAATAACGCGTACCCCTCTTTTACGAAAAATCATGAAATGTTAGCAGGGCCGACCATCTGAGGGGTGCTACGCACCGGGGCCGAGAGATTGAGGGGGCCCCAACATGATCAAGAGCTAACATAATGATTCGGGAAAATCCCGAGAATCCTAAAAAATCTAAACTGGACTTTTAAAAAAGAAAACTCAATACGATATAGCCCACATTAAGAAATTAAAATGTGTTTTAAATGTTAATATTTAGTAAATGCCATTCGTAATAGCTTCAAAAATTTTAAGACAATTGGGCCTTTAATTGCAGCAAGTGCTAACTGTGAAGTTCTTTTCTGGGTTCAATAGTACAATTTGCATAGTATGATTCTAATATAGTTATATATTGTCCAAAATCAACTCTATCAATAAACTATTTCAAGCAAAAATAATTGTTCTTAACTCTGTTTTTAATTTAGTCAGTAAAATTATAACTAGAATACAAAATTAAAGATAAAAAAGTAACACATTTTTAAACGAAGCAAAAGTGCTCTATCTCTCTAGTACGTGATTTGAAAATTAAAACATTTTCCTGAAAAACGATTTCGAAAAAGAATATATTCCGATATATCAGAAGATGAAGTTATAGAAAACCCGGTTCAAGAATTTTGTATTGTACAAATAGAATTTAAATATAAAAAGTATACCTCAAATATATATTTTCTGATTTGAAATATTAATCACTGATATGAAAACCTTAGAAAAGTATGAATAAGGAAAAAATGTTTCGAAAACTTTGTAAAGTTTTATAATTAAGATGTAGATGAAAACGTGTAATCCAGGTAAGGCTTGCAACGGGATTTTATGTTGAATGAAGGGGATGTAAAAAACGCACAAGACATATTAGAATACATGCTAAATAATAATTATAATGAGTTATTTTAGATGTGTAGGATATTCCATTTGTAAGAAGTTAGATCATATCACATTTACCGAGGTCGGCAATTCTAATCAAAACAGTATTCCACATCAACGCCATCTAGCGTCTTTTTTAAAAACGCCGACATGAACCTTTTTCGCGAGAGGCCCACTAACATTCGTCGAGAGAAGTCGTGTTTTGCGCGTCAGCGCACTTTCGTCCGCGCCAGGCGGTAAATCTTAATAGTACCATAACGAGTTCTATCATTCGTCCGCGCCAGGCGGTAAGTCTTAATAGCACCATAATGAATTCTATTTAATCTTAATTGCCTCCCTTAAAGTAATGTGATCTAACTTTCCTATTCTTCCGAAATATGCTTATCTAACTTTCCTATTCTTTTGAAATATTCCCCATGTAAATACTCCCCTATAATTCTTAATAAATTATTTAGTTTTTAGCTAGTTTCTTTCTTGAACTATGTTGTCTATTTTTTTTCGAAATTAACTAACACACCCTAAAAACCCCTAGACACCACGCCATAAAAACCCCCGCCATCTGAAGAATCCAACCTTTTTGGAAGATTTCGGTTGGATTCCCACAGATGCATTAACTGTGTTATTAACTATGCTATATTTTTAACTGTGTTTCCTTGTATTAGCTACTATAGCAAGTGTTAAGCGCTCTTTCAGCAAATTAAAATCAATTCAGTCAAAGATGTGTCCAAAACGCATGGAACTCACCATGCCCGCTTCCTCAGCAACCCCGTCTCCGTCGAAGTCCGGCCCTAGGGTGCAGATGGTGACCTCTTCGAATTCCCGGCAAAAATCCTTGTATTCCATCCAGAACTCCCCATCATCTCTCCTCCGCCACTCCAGCTCGTGCTTCGTGTGCAGGTCCACTTCGCTCCAGCGCGAGTCACTAACAAGAAGAAAGTGGATTGGTTGTGTAAAATGTTACATTCTACAGATCGACCACCACAAGGAGTTTGACTCCGCTCATATTACGCTCACAGGACTATTCAACTGTCTCGTTAACAGTAAAAATGAAGTAACGTAGCCCGGGATTACCACTATACGTTGCTAAGCGCAGCTTTCCCTTATTTAAAACCACACAAAAATTAATTTTGTTATGTATCAGATAAATAATAAATTTAATTATTTACGTGAGTTATATAATTTCTCATTGTTTCAATTAATTAACGACATTTTTCTGAGCGATTAAATGAACTCATTTATTAAGAAGGCAGAGCAAAGGATCTTCTCCTGGTGGTCGATCTATATTTATACATTACATTGACTTTGGTAAAAATCACTTGCTGAAGCAGCCGAAACTTGGGAAACACATTAGTGGAAAGTTTTAACGTTTAATCAAAGAGAAATAAATAAATTGGATAATTTTGCTGATTAAATTCTAATAAAATTTAAAATATAGTTTAATTTTCTGATTCATCAATAAAAATTAAAGTAATTGTATTTTCTGTTTGACTTGTTTAGGAAATTTCATTTTAACACATTTTTCATTTTGTACTTGTTAGGCGCGACTTCTTTTCCGAATTTCATAGTAACATAACCCTAATGGAATTTTAAGAGTTGAAGTAAATTAGCCATGCTTGCTCCTTATTCTATTTCACTAGAAACAAAGCAAGTGGAATCGTTATTTGACGTGTTACAATGCATGTCAGGTCAGTAGCGACGCAGACCTCTCTTATGGGGGTGGGGAGGGGTAACATTCTAAAAAACATGTAGACGAATGCGCCGAGAGGTATAATCTGTATGGTAAAAATTTTTAAAACCTGTCGGTCTTTAAACCTGTCGGTCTGAGACAGGCAAGTGATATTTGTAAAGGATATATTTCTAAATACGACAAAAAAAAAATTTTAGTTATTTTTTTCTACCCTTACTTCTGTTGATTAGATCATTATTTACGAACGTATAAAAGTACAGCAAATGACAAATTTTGCTTTTGTTCCGTTAAATTATAATAAGTTTTGAGATTGACGAATTGATTGAATATTAACGTCGCACTGTCGCATGAGGGCTTTTGGTGACGGACCACGTAATTTTGAACCATGGTCAAGTGACGTGGACGACACCTGAGCTGGCACCCCTCTCCTAACTACCACACCACACCAACGGGAGGACGTTTCAGCCCTCGACAGATTTTACGTGCATCGCTGCCCTACACGGCGGGTCTTTAGTGGTACTGGGTTCGAACTCGTGACAAGGCAAGCCACGATTCGATACCTATACCACTCGGCTACCGCAGCCACTTTGATTGATTAACGAAACTGGAATCTGTGATTATACAAGAATTCAATTGTGTCAAATCTGCATTGTGTGTTACTACTAACTAAGGAAACGCGGATGTTCCTCATCATTTCGCAACTGCGTTACCGTTGGAAAGGTTGGAACTCTATTTTTTTTGTTTGTGAAGCACATAAACTTCAATTTAACTACCCGTCTGAAATTAGCCGTTTTCAAGATATCGACTGATTTTCATATCCGTAGATCAGAAGAACTCACTCCCCGCTTACGATTTTGTAATCTTGAACAATCAGACTGATTTTTCCCCCACATCAGTTGCTTCTAGCGCAGAGGTACTCAGCCATTTTTCCTGCCGGGCCACATACGTGTGATAGGTATTTCACACGAGCCGCAACATGAGTTTAATTGGGGAGGGGGGACACCAGAAGACCAGAGCAACATTGGACTAATCATCATTGTATCAAAATATTAAAACTCAGTTTTGGGGCTTTTATTTTAGTACTACAAGGTGTGACACACACACACACAAAAAACAGTAAGTGTGCAGCTTGAAAAAGGAATGGAGTTGGTAATAACTGTTTTGATGACGTCATACCACATCCTTCCTCTATCCATGTGGCCAGTTTCGCCTTAAGGTATCCGACTACGTTCGGAACCGTAATTTTAAAAAAGCGCATAAATGGATAATTTTCAAGATATTTAGTGTAACTTAGATTAGAATACATGCATAAAATTGTTTTAAGGACATTTTGACAAAAAAAATTATTTAAATACAATATTTCGGCAAAAAATAACTTAGAATAACCTTTTTTCAAAATCTCCTTTTGTGAAATATGCTTCTATTATAATAATATTTCGCCTGTACATAGCTCAGACACCTCTGTACAGAGGCTCAACTATGGTTTTTGAAAAATTCGCATTATTTTCAGAGTTACAACCCATTGAAATAATTCTGGCGGTTTTTTTATTTAAAATTTCTCCCCTCTGTTGTCGTAAAACATGGATAAACTCACATCTAAGTTATTTATTTCAAAAACTCTCGTTGAGCCTCTGTACAGAGGTCTGAGCTATATACAGGCAAAGTATCATTATAATAGAAGCATTTTTCACAAAAGGAGAATATTTTGAAAATGGGTCATTCTATGTTCCTTTTTTGTCAAAATATTGTACTTAAATCATTTTTTATTGTAATATTATTCTTAAAACAATTTTATATACATTTTCTAATCTAAGTGACACTAAATATCATAAATATTATCCGTTTATACGCTTTTTCAAAATCACGGTTCCGAACGTAGTCGGATACCTTAACCCAGTGATCCGCAACCCCCGGTCCGCGGACCGGTACCAGTCCGTGGATCAAATGGTGCCAGGCCACCTAGTAGAACATTAAACTATTTACATTTTATTTAAAGTGGTACATTTCTCTCGGATTTGCGCAACTTTCCACGGAAATCACTTTATGTTCTATATTAAAAATCACTTTTATTTATTTTTGGTGTAACTATATTTTATTCTGAAGGCATATTTATATATATATATGTAAATGTAACTAAATTAAAATTGTTAAACCAAAACAATCTAAAATATAAGCAATCAACGTGTCCCACCCTCAGCGGGCCTCGGTAAAATTATCAAACGTTGACCGGTCCGCAGTGATAAAAAGGTTGCGGAGCACTGCCTTAACCGATCACGCCAGTTCGGAATACAGCGTCATTGAGTGAACACGTGCAACTGCATTCTGCCGGAAAATGTCGAATCAACATCTAGTTTCTAGTGAAGAAATCAGCCACGAAAACATTTCAAATACTAACCGAGGCTTATGGAGATCAAACTTTGTGTCGTGCACATGTGTTTGAAAGGCATTAACGGTTTTTAGGGGGAAGGGACAGGTTGGTTGGTTGATTGATTGATTGATTGAATATTAACGTCGCACTGTTCAGCTACGCGAGGGCTTTTGGCGACGGACCACGTAATTTTGAACCATAGTCAAGTGACGTGGACGACACTTGAGCTGGCACCCCCCTCTCCTAACTACCACACCACACCAACGGGAGGACAAGGGGCAGGGTGGAAGACGATGTATGTGCTGGGTGCCCAAGGTCAGCGATTACAGACCAAAACATTGTCAAAATTCGTGATATGAGAGGGTTCTCACTCCCATCAGTGGTCAGACTATTAACCAAAAAAAAACTACATTGAAGTACTAAAAAGACTTCGTGAAAAAAGCAAGAATTGGGGAGTGATGGCTGGCTGTTGCAACAAGACCAATACACCCGCTCGCACGGCCCTATTTGTTAAGCAGTTTCTGGCCAGCAAAAATATTACTGTGATGGGTCATACTCCTTATTCACTTGATTTTGCTCCATGCGACTTTTTTTTTTATTTCCTACAATTAAATCTTGCTTAAAGGAAACCCCATTTTACCTCAGTTGAAGAAATTCAGGCAAAAACGGAGAATCTCTTGATAGGCCTTTCGAAAACCTCAATGACAGCACCGAATGCAGAAGTATGTGAATGCTGAAGGGAACTACTTTGAAGGTGGTAATGTCACGGAGAACTAATTCTGTACGTACATTGACTTATTGGAACAATCTCTTTTTGTGTGTGTGTGTCATACCTCGTATATTAGACTCTCCATCAAACACAAACAAAAAATATTTATTTATTCATTTTTTACTGAGTTAGGGAGTAATTTCAATTTCCTTTCATCCATGACTAAGTCGCTCTTGTTTACATCCTACTATCGAAAAAAGCATAATGATAGCAAAAAATTGTTACATTTAGTTGATTGAACTGAAAAATTTCCCACCAAAGATTTAGCGCATTATTCTTAAATAATTGACTTTCTTAGTGCAAATAGGCTATGACCGAGTCCCCTCAGAAAGGACCAGAGGGTCACATGCAACTTCAGATTGAATAAAAATGTTCTGGTGCAATCAGTAGCTCTTGGGCCAAAAAGCAACAGACAAAAGTTTAGCAATGACTGTTCTGTCGACAATTGCATTACAGAATGAGAGAGCATGGATAAGACTCCCCCAACTGGCATGTACCAGGAACATTCTAAGGCAAGAGCCAACTGGGCCCAAGGCTTCGACCTCCGATGGGGGTTGCTGAAGAGTTCATCTCGTTCTCGACTCGGCCGCAATAAGATCATGATCGAAAGAATTTTAATCATCAAATGTTATTCATGAATTATACTCACAGAAAAACCAGGAATTTTTCAAACATGCCAAATAGCAGCATTGGTCAGGTAAAATTACTATGCCATGTTCATCGTTCATGTCGAGGCATTGGTCTACCATCACATTTCCCATCATTTCTCATTTAGTCTAAAGGCGGCAATAGGTTTGGGAGAATTTGAGTCATGCACATTTAATTTTCATGGGTAACCATTTATACGAATATCTGGCAACTTATGCTACGTATAGTCTGTCTAATAAAAATAATCGCAGGTGAGGCCTACTTTTGCACAGAGTCCCAGGGCCTTAAAAAGTCTTCAGACTTCACTGGTGCACGCCACCATCCCTAAGACAGCGTGCGTGTGGAACATGTAATATAGTTCTATTGTTATATTCTTCATAGTTGAGCACTTGGGAGCTTCCCCACGAGGCCATGTTTATGATTTCTTTTCGTCCCATAAAGCCGGGTGAGGAGTTAGTTCTTGACTTTACAAATAGTTTACCTATTAGTCTACAAGACTGATGACAAATTGTTTTTTTATGCAATTCGTTCAATGCTTTAGTACAAATTATATGACAAATAAATAGATACACAAATTTGGATACAGAAATTTGCCATTATCTTGAAAATAAATACATTGAATTTTGTTACTATATGCAACAATTTTGTTCCTTTCTAACGGTAAGACATTTATCAAAATCGGTAGATAATATCTCTTGTATATTTCTAGTCAGATAAAAAAAATCTTATTATATAGTTATATAAATCGGAATCATCGATTTTTTAACATTCTCATTTAATTAAATGAGAATGTTAAAAAAAATACTCGCAAAATCTTAATATATAATGTATTGTAACTGTATCTACAAATAAAAAAATTCGGGACGAAATTCTATCATTCTAAAGTAGATGAGTGTTCATAATCCATCTTACTTGTCATTCCAGGAACCATTCCATTCGACGTCGTTACCCCAAGGATTGCGAATTCTCACTAAGTTAACTTTGTTACCCTCTTTCATGGGAACCTGAAAAAAAGAAATGTGATTTTAAAATTTTGTGACTTTTCATATTTGAAATAATTTCAAGAGATATGCAAAAACTATTTAAGCCAAATGGAGAAGCACGATTTCAGGCACAGGTGTTCCATAAAATAATTTATCATAAATCAACAGTTTCTGTCAATGAAATATTAATGTAGTTTTCTGTGCGAAAAAAAAAATAATATAAAATAAGAAAGAACATATGACATTATCATGAATAAAATTATCACAGAAATACCAAAAATGTTGAATTGTCTGCCATCCCAATCAATTTGCTGTCAATTTTGAATTTTCTGAAACTTAATTCCAAGAATCTAGTTGGATCAATAAAACATGGAGGTAGAAAGGTTGTTGCGTGGGGGTGTAAATCGGCCACAAAATTTGGTAATTTGGTATTTTTTGTTGATATTGTGAATTATGAGCTCTATTTAAATATTTTAAAAAGAAATTTTAAATTATCCGCCTAAAATTTGGATATTGGAAACGACTTCATTTTTTTAACAGGATAATGACGCCAAGTGCACTGCTCTCAATGTACGCCCCTGGTGTCTCTATAACTGTCCTCAAATTATGAAAACACCTCCTCAATCACTTTATTTAGCCCAGTTGATGTAAAAATAAGAAAACATGACATATAAACGCATAATGTGAAATAAAAACAATAATCACAGAAGAATGGTGGAAAATCGATACAGAAATTACAAAAAACTGATTAAATCTATACCAAGACGCTTAAAAGTTGTTGTGGACACTAAAAAATATCCTACTAAGTTCTAAATTAAGAAAGAAATTCAATATTTAAAGCTAAGTTGAGATTTTTGTTAAGTGTACGAAGACTTTTGTAGCGTAATTTTTAGAAGCTTTTTGATAGTTAATTTTTAAAAAAGTAGTTATACTATTTTTAAAAAATTATGTCATTCCATTAAAAGAACAAGTTGCAGGTATCATAAAAAAATTACAATATACTAATTTTTATTAGTCGAAAACATTAAATTTTGTAAGAAATTGCAAGTGTATGAACACTTTTGTGGCCCACTGTATGTATTAGACCATTTCAGAATTTCTCTTGGAATTAATTATATTTCATGCGTTTATTTTTATATTTTATTTCATTTACTTATTTTTTGGGTTGACTAATGGAAGAACATCGGATGTTCTTTTTGACAAACAAAGCTGATATTAATTCTTCAAAAATCTCTCCCTCTAGTGGACATTGAGAAAACTAAGACCCTCATTTACTTTATATTTCATTTTAATTTGATGACATAAATCAAGTCTTTCGAAGATCAAGACTAATAGAATATTAAGTAATTTAACTAGACTTCCATTTATTTTGGCATAATGACACACTTAAGAAGACGGGAAGGTCAACGGACAATTAGACCATATTAAAGAATTACTCTACATTATCTTATTACAAATTACTCCAGACGTAATTTTTTTTCTTAAATGTCAAACCAATATTTCTCACACAGCGAGTAAGTGGAATAGTTTTTTCCCGCCTCAAAACGTTTATAAGAACTCATGCATAATTAATAAACGTCTAAAATTCTGGAAGGAAAGAGAGGGAAAAAAGAATATTTCTAGGGGAAAAAAAGAGAGAAAAGAAAAGAGGCTCATTTTTCAACGTCACAATTTTCAAATAATATAACGTAATTACTCTTCCGTTAAATTTTTAACACTGTTTTCATATGATGCATTAGAATATAAGTGATGGTGAAGATGAAATGAAAAAGAAAAAAGGAATATAAAAATGATTTTTTTTTACCTTGGCCACTGCTGTAACAGTGTAGGCGTGTCCGGAGACCAGGCCATTCGGATCGGCTGCATTGGCCATTTGCCAGTCCCCCTGTGTGACAGCAATATCAAAGGAGAAAAAAGAAAAAAAAGGTAATTGCTTATTATATCTTGAATTATGACGGAAAAAGCAAGAAAGAAAAACCCATTTGTATTTTGTGCTGTGGGTTTGATCTGCCACACGTATTTGCAATACTGATTCAAAATATGTTGCCATTCATTTCCTTGTGCAAAGTGGATACATTATCATTTCTTTTTCTTTTTTTTAATCCTTTCTTAATCACTTGTGCTTCAGGTATAAGACCAGAGAAACGTAAAATTAATCCGTTCATCGGTTATGTGGTTGCGCAGTTAACAGTTCGGAGAGAGAACAGCTAATTGCTTTAAATTATTCACCTCTTTTTGTTGAAGCAATTAACGAAAACAGAGCTTTTTTCCATCTCGTTTCTGTTTGATGAAAATTTTCTTTGTGTGATTTATTTGAGTGGAATAAAACTGCTACATAAAAAAGGAACTTCTCACGCGAGCACTTATTTAAAAGAAAAATTACATTATAAATTTTAATACTGTTACGAATTTTGTGTAAAACAGTGTAAAAAATTTGTTATTTTTATCTTAATTCCCCACCCCCTCTAATAATATGTGAGAATCTTTGGGATATTTTCCGTTTTTATTAGATCTTTATTCAACAAAAGAACAACATGTTTGCCAAATCTGAAGTTTGTGGGGTCTAATAGTTCAAAAACGGGAGTTTTTGTCTTAAGTCAATTTCTACCTAGATCAACAAAGAAAAATTTTATTTTAGCTACTCTTTATTAAATAGTTACAATTAATATAAATATGTATATACATATAACAGGATCACAACATTAAGTGGCAATTCATTTTTATTAATTATCATTAAAGTATCGTATTGTCATCCAAAACAATCGTGTATATAAAATTTCTGTTCAACTGAATGCTTTAACACCATGAAAAACACCATGATTTGACACAAGTCGCCAACAGGGTCATTAAGTCGCCAAAAATGATGCCATCATGGCTGTATTTGTAATTCTTTCAATTAATTTTTATTAATTATAATTACATTATTGTATTGTCATCCAAAATAATTATGTATATAAAATTTCAGCTCAATTGAGCGCTTTAAAATGTATTTTATTAATGATTGAATATTCCACCAAGATAAATAAATAAATATATAGAGAATGCAAGCTAACAGTAGGAATTGAATAACCTAAATGGAGTACTTTTCCTTTACGCAGGTACAAATCTCACCAATTTGGCACTATTACTGACAACACACAAAAAATTATATTTGTTTTTCAGCCATTTTTTATATATTATGAAAAAGACGTTACTGTGATAAGAAAAGAACACGACTTGTTTTGAAAATTTAGTGGTAAAAGGTTACCAGTAAGAATATTTTCTTTGGCGTCGATTGTATCATTTTCGGCGACTTTATCGCTTGCGCCAGCAAAACGGAAAAGTACCCCTAAATGTTTTATTTGTTAATTTGTGTTAAGTGATTTGAAACAGTTAATAAATCTTCTTGCATTTTTAAGTTATGGAAATTTAAAAAATGAAGTATTTTGAATATATATACACATACATGCAATGTATATTGTTTTAAAGAAAAATAACAAATGACTTATTTCTTAAAGTTTTTTTATGCGTAAAATTAACCCTCCAAGCGGTCTGCACTTAAAATCCCGTCATTCCAGA